>JAOVYV010000002.1:11756419-11767837 GCA_025674545.1 Hassar affinis | reverse complement strand
TATATATATATATATATATACACACACACACAGTTAATTCATATACAGATGTATCATTGTTGTGTGTGTTTTACTGTACCTGGAACATGTCTGTGTCTTTGTCATGGCTGTACTCTACAACCACAGTCTGGTTTCTGGAAAGAGTGTAAGAGATACTGTGCTGGCCCTTACAATTTACAGCCTGCAACATAACAGAAACAGTGTTTTGTTATTCTCTAGCCACAGCCACAACCTAACAGCGTGAGCAGGAATAAAGTTATTTATTACATTGCAACAGGAAAGCATGCAATGATCACGGGAAGAGTCTTGTTTTAGGTCTTCTTTTCATGTACATCCTGCTTTTGAGTCTGAAAACATTGTTTTGCATTGTAAAATGGTAGGCTTTTGGTAAGTGTCATTTGGATACCTAAGAAAGGCTATAGAAGAGCAGTGCACTGATTCCTATCTGAAAGAGACAAATCTCTTCACACAGTCATCAGAAGTGTTTTCCCCTAAACGCATTATCAGTAATTTCTCAGTTATTCATTTAATTAAAGAGAAGAGGCAAATACATGCTCATTGACTGCAGCAATGAGACATGTAACCTACAGCACCGTGCACAAAAAGCTTTCTGAGTGTCATCGTGCAGGGCAAGGGCAAAATATCTAATTAAACATAGCCATTCCACAGTTCAGCTTCCACAGGACATAAAGGGATTTTATCACAGTGTAGCCACCTTTCCCTCCTCACCCTCTTTCTATCACTAATCTGTGATTTTCAAATCTCCACATCACAAAATGGGAGTGGAAATAAGGTCATGTGCACAACACCAGAGGAAAGAACAGCTAGAGAGGAAAAACAGGTTGGAGGGAGTCACAGCAGCCACAGCAGCCTGGGTGAATAGTGAATATGGAGTCAGAATTCGGGAAGTAAGAGCATATGAACAAATGGCACAGACTGCACTTCCATGCATTACATACATGCTCATCTAATCGCACCACACATATCATGAGAACATTTCAGTATCTGTCAAAACTACTGATGGACTATTGTTATTAATAATCGTACTTGGCATGCAAATGAGGAAAATACTTCTGAAAATTCACACAAAATCAAATAACAGAATTTATGTTACAATGTGAATTCATGATGTGGTACTGTCAGTTGTCTACCCCACAGTGCAAGCTATTACACAATGCATGGTGAGCGTCTTAGCTATAATCCCACTCCTGCCCACTCTTAGAAAATTTCTCACCAATTCTGCCCACTCTCATAGAATTTCTGACTAATTCCACCTGCTCCCACAATAATTCTAAATATGTGGTGGGGCAGATTTAAGAGAATACGTTATGTACAATTTACATAAAACTTTCTCATAGGAATGTCATTTCATTGCTTAACTTAATTTAAGCAAGTTTCTAATTACTCAGTTGAATTATGAAGTGTGAGCATGGACTTCAATTTTATTCAGGGCTTTAAAATGGATGTACAATAACATATTGTGTTAATGTTACTCAATTCAGTCATGGAACTGATGAATGTATTCGAATGAACTAAATTCTGTGAGCTTTTTTCAATATGCTCCTGCAGAAACTCTAAACAATACCCTGTGATCTCCCAAAAATTCTCACCAATCCCCCTGACCTCCCAAACATTCTGGCCATTCCCCCAATGTCCCAAAAATTCTAACCTATCCTTCCAGATCTCTCTAAATTTCTGACCAATCCTCCTGGTCTATCCGACCAATCAAAAATTCTGACCAATACCCTCACTCTCACAAAAATTCAAACCCCCCTGATCACAAAAAAATCTGACCAATCCTCCCGGATCTTGCAATAAAAATCTAACCAATCCTCCGAGATCATGCAAAAAAAATCTGACCAATACTCCGAGATTTTGCAATAAAAATCTGACCAATACTCCCGGATCTCTGAAAAATTCCAACCAATTCCCCCTGATCTCACAAAATTTTAGACCAATTGTCTCAGAGCTCGCAATTAGTTGTTCAACTTGGATCAAGAGATGTACAATCCTGGTCAGTATGAATCATGGCTTGTGTATAGGTTTCATTTTAAGAAGGCAGACGACCAGGATAGGTTGGTAACGGCACTATTACTGGCCATGTTTAAATGTTAAAAATTGACTTGCTAAATAAAAGCATGAGAAGATATTACAGTTCAGCAATACTGATAAACATCCCTTTAAACACTGGCTACCCTTAGTTACATACTACAAATGAACATCAGCATCAGCACTGTGGTATTTAAAAAGGGTCCTTTATGGTTGTATTCTGAATAGTTTTTATTCACCACTGCAATTTGGAGCCAAAGGAACAGGCATCCTACAGTGTAAACCAACATTTTTATTTTGGGAGGTTTCTAAAGGCGGCATGGTGGAGCAGCAGGGAGTGTTGTTGCTTCACAGCGCACAGGGTCCCTGGTTCAGTCCTGAGCTTGGCTCAATGTCTATGTGGAATTTCGCATGTTCTGTTCACGTCGGTTTCTCCACTTTCCTTCCACCTCCCGAAATCGTGACAGTAGGTGGACCGGCTAAACTGCCCTCAGGTGTGACTGAGTGAGGAGGTGTGTATGCATAGTGCCTGTGATGGTCCCACCCAAGGGTGTGTTCTCACCTCCTGCCCAGTGTTCCCAGAATAGGCTTTGTATCCACCACAAGCCTGACCAGGATAAAGCAAATACTGAAGACGGATGAATAATTCTATGAATGTTTTATTAACTTAAAAAAGACACGCCCCAGGAAAGCCTTTGAGAAAAGTAGCTTTAGCATACAAAGCATCATGTTTGAATGAATTTCATTTGGGATAGATCACCACCACCACCACCCACAAACACACCTACAATAAACCAGCTACGCATATCCCTGCATTTTATAATGCATGCCAAATATCCTTGTGAAAGCAGCCTAGCATGCAGGTTCAGTCATGGAGGCTGGCAGAAACACAGCGTTTCATTCTCGCTTCCAGACTCACAGGGGGTCCAGCATCTCCTATCCCATCCCCAATGTACACGGGGGCACAAAAACACAAAAGAGCAGTGACAACATGCCCCGAGGCCCACGGGCAGTGGGCTATACTGTATCTTTGAACAATTACGCTTTGTAAGGAAAGTGCAAGGAGACGCTGTTGGGTCACAGTAAGCTGTAGTTTTACAGCTGCCACAACGGCCATCAATTACTGCAGAGCTCACAATGCAACTCTGACAAAGAAACACAACTGAAAGGCCCCCAGAGCAGCACACATTGTTCTGTGAAGAGTTCAGTGACAGTTTGTTGCCTTGTGGCTGAATGCAAGCCCAGTTCAGAGCAACTTTAACAGTAAAAGGAATGGCTATTCTTTGTAACACTTTACCATTAGAATAATACAGCTGAAGAAGGTGTCACTGCTATAGAGCTGTTATTCCTTCTTTAGCCACACAGAGCTGAAAGAGGCAATGTGGCAGACCCTTAGAGCTACAGGATTCACAGTGCATTTAGAGTTATTTTCACCAACTCATTCTGAGCACTGAAGAAGAATGCATAGTGGCCAATAGCAAAAAAAAAAAAAAGCACACCAGTAATTTGCTGGGAAAAGCATGAATACTTTTGTGGAAATTTAAATACATGGAAAAATATCCTGCCTGCTATATTTGTAGTTTGAGAAAAGCAAAGAAGAAGGTCTCTCTGTTATATATACACGTTATAGTGAAATTCTTTTCTTCACATATACCAGCTTTTTGGAAAACCATGGACCGAGTGTAGGTCACTCGTGAAAAGCGTGCCTAGCATATTTATAGGCAAGGAATTGTGGAGCTGCCTATGAGTGCAAAAAACGCAAAGGAAACAGGCATTATGAAGACTAATAACTGTGTGTTGCAGTATGCCAAGCGCACAGTTAACATAGGTACACAATTAAACATCCTGTAACTAGCTTGAGGATGAAGCACAGCTAAAAACAATCGGAATGTAGGACGCGATGGCACACGGCAGCTGTAGGGAGCCGAGAGCGTCCCTGTGCACCCGTGCGCAATTTGCATATTCAAAAATTATTCTAATAAGACGTTAGAATATTCGAATCGCAATTTTTGCCTACAATGCCCAACCTTAGACCGAAGAAAGCATTACTAAGACCATGCTAGTTAAAGGTGAGAGGTTAAAGAGGTCCACTGATGCCTGTGTGTGAAAATGAAGCAGCAGAATTCCATGGCTATTCTGAGCCTGTAACCTCACATGACTGAGGGAAGGTTCTGCTGTGCTGGCCGTGTGCCTCACAGAAAACAATCATCTACTAGAAGAACTTCAGACTCTGAGGAGTTGGTGTAGCTTTCCCTAAGAGTGCTCTTTAAAAAAGGTCAGCACACCCAAAACATAGAGGAGTTCATTTTGTTGAATGTAATGCCACACTATTTCAGGAAGAAAAAATGATGTCAGCTACACAGAACAATTCTTTAGTCACTGATTATCTCTGGCCCTTTACAAAGATTTCCAGTCGCTGTTTTCAGAGTCATTGATTAATGACTGGCCGGTAATCAACAGATCATCTGTAGTGTTTTGCTGGGAACACCCTCACCGCCGGTTAAACCGGGCACCATCACAGAGGAATCTAAAACACACCAAAGAAACGAATTAACAAAAGGGCAAAGAGTCACCACAGCCCAGATCAGATATTTGTGGCTGATGACTACATCAGGCGTCAAAATTCTGACATCATTAGTCAATGCTGCCTCGTTAGCATATCGATGCTTTTTAAAGCCTTCTCCGAGGCACTGAGCCAAGAGCAGGTTTTTACAGCATTCCGTTCTGGCACACCCACGGCTAAAGGGAAAAGGGAAAACCTCTCAACCTCTCCTCCTGACAGCCAAAAGTACAGCCTGGTTCCAAATCTTATTGGTTGAGAAAGTTGTTCCAGAAAGATCTCTGCTGGGAATACCACAGCATTAATGTCTAAATGAAACAGCTGTCAGAAACCCATTCTGCTCCTGCCAGCATTAAATACGATAGCAATTTAGTAAGTTATTGATGTTATGTAGTATTCTGTACTGCTACTACTATTATTATTATTATTGATCTTACATTATTATGCATGATCTTACATCTTTAGAACTTTCAGTGTTTCATCACTACCCTTAGTATCAAGAGCTGCGTATGTCTCAGAGGAAGCAGGTGGCCTTCACCCTCCCGGCACGGTGGTAGTTGTGTGATAGTGGAGAACTAGATAGTGGGTTAGAACTGGCAATGAACAATTTGAAGAAATTGGCATGTGACAAAAAAAAGCTGTGATTTAGTTCAAGTCTGCCTAAGAAGTGCTGAAAATAAACCCCCCGTTACACAGTAATTCTGGAATAACATTTTATAATACATTAAAATTATTTAACGTTCATTTCTCTCCTTCAGCATTAGATAGTGGGGGAAAAAAGCAGCCTGACGACAAATATCTGTTCCAAAGCTGTTCATAGTCCACTCCCATTTTCTCCCACCTCCATACAAGTGTTGTAAACATGCTTAGGAGGCATTTTTACAACAGATGTATCGATGGTTGCTTTTTTGGCCAGAGGAAGACAGTCAGCCCTAAAGACAGTCAGCTCACTCTGCATTTAGTAAGCAAGAAGATAAATTCTACACAGAAAGGCATTGCAAAATGTGAGGTACCTTGCTGGCCTGCGGGTTGTTGAGGATGTGTACGGTGCTTGGTTTGACGCCGTTGGCCTTGACTCTCTTATAGAGGGCAAAACGGCTCCTCCTCCTTCCACGGTCTCCGGTCGGGAGAGATCCATTGTACCTGTGCGTGAAGAAGAGAGGGCTCAAATGTTGGGTTCATGCAGTAAGATGCGCCTAGTCAAATAAGCTCATTTAAAGTGAAAATCAAGTCAGTACAAGTAGTAAGCCTTTGTGATAACAGCCCTTTGGTCACAAAAGCCAAGACTTGAGTTTGGAGCACCAAGAAATATTGCAGTGTCAAAAAGTTAAAAACTGCCTCCTGATGTGGGGATTCTCGTTCTGTCTCTGCTATCCAGTAGAAAAAGATCTTGTCCTTGCATACCATGTTCCAGAAATCGTAGTAGTGGAGGGCAATTAAAGATGACTGCACGGTTATACAAACCCCATTTCCAGAATAGTTGGGACTCTTTCTAAAAATGCAGTAAAATCTGCAATCTGAAGCTTTAACAGATAAAAGATTTTGTTTTCAAACGAACTTGATTCAATTTGTAAAATATAAATAAATGTAGAAATTGATGCCTGCAGCACTCAAATGATGCGCCATACATTTTCAATAGCAGACAGGCAGGCAGGACAGTCAAACACGCACTGTTGTAACACGTGCAGAATGAGGCCTGGCATCGTCCTGCTGAAACACACACACAGAGCTCCTGGGACAAGATGTTGTCTTGACAGCAGCATACGTGTCTCCAATGTACCAATATAAGCCTTAGCATCAATGGTAACTTGATACATGTATGCAGATCACCCATGGATCCCACAGATCACCCTCCGTGGGCACTGATGCACCGCGGTGTCATCATAGATGCTGGAATTTGTACTTTTCATTGGTAACAGTTTTCATCTTTTTGTTTCATCTTTGGCAAACAGAACCCTACATCCATTTGTCTCAAAAACAGGCTGAAATGTGGACTTTCATTCCATCTCAGATGACTTCGGGCACAGAGAACTCATCCAAACAAAATGAATATATGGCTTCCTCTTTGTATAATACAGTTTCAGGTTGCATTTTTGATGCAGTGGCAGACTGTGTTAAGTGACAATGATTTTCCAAAGTACTCCTGAGCCCATGTGACTATATCCATCACAGTAGTATGATGGTTTCTCAAACAATATCTCCTGAGGACTCAATGGTCAATGGTTTCCACCCTTGGCCTTTATGTACAGAGGTTTACACTGACCCCCTGAACCTTTTCATGATGTTATGAACTGTACATGGTGAAATACCTCAATTATTTGCCATCCTGCACTCATGATGTTTGGCGCAAAGTGGTGAACCATGGCAGCCTTGCTTGTCTTTTATCGGATGCTCCTTTTATACTCAATCTATTATTGGACCTCAAGTGTTACCAGTACAACTGCTAATTGTGGAACCTTCCAGAACAGTGTTACTTGTATAATCTTATTTTGCCTCTGTCACAACTTTTTTTGTGTGTGTGACAGGCATCATATTCTATAGTTTTTTGTTTTTTTTTACAAAATACAATTGGTTTGTCAATGAAAACACTGAAAATGTTTTCTTTCTACTTTTTATAGTTAAATAAAAGTTCAACAAATTACAGTTTTTAATGCATTTTTAGAAAGCGCCCTGGCCCGAGAGCTTTTTCCCCAGCTGATAATAACCCAGACACTGAACAGCCATGTCTAAAGCACTCTTTAGAGTATGGATTAAAAACAGTCCTGCTCACGTTTCTACACCATAAAGGCGTCTCACACAATGTGCAGTTGACTGTAAAACTGCCTTTGTCTAGCCTGGAATGTTTTCAAACTAACAAAGTACATTTAGACTGCTTTCTTTAGCTTCTGCTTGCATGTCTTTACCATTAACATAACTGTTTTTTCTACCATTCAACTAGTCAACATCACCCCACAGTGGCAACTAGTGAGTGGCTTTAGTTGACTAGGAAAGGCAACCCCAAATAGGCTTGTTGCTATGCAACAAAATAATATATAAAACAGTTATTGCAGGAGGCTGAAACATTCTGTAGAGCCTGTAAACTAGTGGCTGGTCAGGACGCTTCTGTAGTTACTCAGCAGTTTGGTTGAAAAGGGCCAATTCTCACACACACACACAACACACACACACACAAACACACACACACACACATATATATACCTTTTCTTCAACACACCATCAACTTCCTTACAAATGAAACATAGAGTCACTGTTCCAACCTCTTTGGAAAACATATTTTGCATTCACACAGCTTCTCATGAGCTGCCCTCGGGATACAGAGCATCTGATAGCGTTTCTGCATTTTTCTGGCCACAACCTTCAGAATCTTGGGCTGGTTTCCAGCAGGGAAACAAATTTTTGAACACCTCACAACAACAGAAGCTTTTTTGGAGCATAATATAGTCACTGAACTGAACAAGCGTTCATGAAAACACTCAGCAGTGAGTAACCAAGATAATCTTGCATGTCATATCACTCAATTTCAATTCCCCTCTTTCTGTAGGTTAAACAAGTTACTTGAGCTTGCTACTAAGGTACCAAAGGAACCAAAACGTACCATATTAATTCATGCACACTCACTGCTAAGAACAGTCTGCACACAAGTCCCCATCACTGAACAGCTAAAAACATCAGCTTGATACAACTGACTAAGTTAAAATTGTAATGAATTCAGAAAGGACTCTGATGCTCTTACTCAGAAGTGACTTATAAGTTCCTGTTATAAAAACTGTACATGGCTTGCAGAGTGGTTTTGTTTTCAGAAGGCAGAAGTCTTGTTCCGAAAATTTTAAAACAGGGCACAGTACCATGAGGAGGAATATTGAACTTAATGCGAAATAGCTGTTGAGTAGCCATTCTATCACAGAGTCACCATTTTAAAAAAACATTTCATCAATGAACGTGCGATGTGCTGAGGCGACGCTGTGCTGAGGCGACGCAGTGTTGAGGCGCCGCAGTGTTGAGGCGACGCTGTGCTGAGGCGCCGCAGTGTTGAGGCGACGCAGTGTTGAGGCGACGCAGTGTTGAGGCGACGCAGTGTTGAGGCGACGCAGTGTTGAGGCGCCGCAGTGTTGAGGCGACGCAGTGTTGAGGCGACGCTGTGCTGACTGCTGCTCCATGTTAACTAAAACAGCATCAACTGAGCTAATGCTTCCCCCATGAGTAAATAAGCTTATGAAAATCGCCCTGATCTCTCTGGCTCACCCTGTACAATTATTGTAAAAAAATAATTTTTTGATCACGATTTTGGTAGCATCCAGATGAGGACAGGTTCCATTTTGAGTCCACTTATAGTTTTGTTCCTCATGTTAGGATTTAGGGAGGAATTTGCAAAATATTTTTAAATGTATATTTTTCTGCGGGCAGCACGGTGCCTCAGTGGGTAGCACTGTCTCCTCACAGCAAGTAGGTCCTGGGTTCAATCCCCAGGTGGAGCGGCCTGGGTCCTTTCTATGTGGAGTCTGCATGTCCTTCCCGTGTTAGCGTGGGTTTACTCAGGGTACTCAGGGGTTTATTCAGGGTTTCCTCCAGTCCAAAGGCATGCATATTAGGTTAACTGGTGTCTCTAAAGTGCCCCTAATGTGCGAGTGTGTGCATGAGTGTGTGTGCACCCTACAATGGATTGGCGCCCTGTCTAGGGTTGTTCCTACGCTGCGCCCTATGTCCTCGGTTAGGCACCGGCTCTCCCATGACCCTGAACAGGAATAAAAGGTTAAGATAATGGATGGATGAATATTTTTCTGCTTTGTGACAATGTCCTTTGTTAAAAATAAAGTAAAACGAAAACTAAACTGAACTGAATTGAATTGGAAGCACATGACAATACAACCGCAACTACTATCACAGGTCTTTGGGTCGATTCCGTCTAAGAAATCTAAGAGTCATCAGTCTGTTTTCAGCTCCGATGTGAGAACTGCAGCTGGCCTGAGTTTCTCTGACGCCGACACTGTTGCCTGCGTGAGCTGCAGCTCTTGGAAGAAACGTTGCACAGTCCTCATGCTGATGTTTTTTGAGGCCCCAGCATTGAATTTCCGATGTTACTTGAGGCAGTGTTGTACATTCATCCAGAGTCTTTTTACGGCCACGCTGCTGTCAAGAGTTCGTAGGTTTTTGCTGGAATTCTTGTAGTCACGGTACACCCTTGAAATAATAATATGTGAAAACCCAAACTTTGCTTCTACATCCGAAATGCTGAGACATGCCTCACAAGCTCCAACTATTAAACTGTGTTAAAAATTGTAAAATCGTAAAAAAAATTGTAAAAAAAAAAAAAGAGAACTTGCCATTGTCATGGCAGAAACAGCTCTAGAAGCTTTCATAGACGTCTACCGCTTTATACAGTATACACACTGGCGGACACAACCAATGACACACAGCTGGCATTGCTGTGTATTTTGACAGTTTTTCTGGTATTTCAGTGTAGTTGTAGCATCAAGATGTTGTGTTGAGATGTTGTGTTGAGACTGAGATTACTAAGCAATGACAAATGCAATGAAAAACAGAGCAGCTGGACATGAATTGTGCCGATCCCAGATACCTAGCAGTTGATGTGTACAAATCTAACTGACCACTTACAAGCGAAGTCATGTACACATACATCTGGGTTAAAGCTACTCAATCTGATTCTGACCCCTTCAGCTAAAGCTCTTTATAGGAATGAAAAGATCCAAGAGAACAAGATTCAGAACCTGAGAAATGAATCTGATGGAAATCTCCATGGCATTTTCTCTCAGAGAGGCGCTCAGTTCTGAGTAGCTGATTGTAATCCTTTCTCTTTTGACCTGAGCCAGATTCCTCTGAGGAAGTGATCAGCTGCACCTGTCCTGCAGTCAGGGGTCATTCCCACAGAGCCAGTCTCACTTGTCACCACAAACCACAAAGCAGCAGACCTCACTGAAGGGTGGGGTGGGAGTGAAATTTCACAGATTTGTTCCAATAATCCAGACGGATTACCCTATCTGAACCTTATGGCAGGAATTTCTGTCTGACAGAAAGCAGTCTAAACACAACTGGAGTGAGTTTTACACTTTCCTGCACGTGAATACAGCCATCTACTGTTTTGAATGAGAGCCTGAAATGTTTTAGAAGACATGAACCTTTACTGAAACGATCATGAGCCAAATCTTCAAACTGTCTAAGAGCAGGGTGGCAGAATTCAAGCAGATCCTCTCAGGTGACTGAGATTAAAGCCATTTCAGAAACAAGCATGCCACATGACACTGAATACCACACACTGAATGAGTCAATGGCTCAGAGAGATCCTTTTTCCTCAGTTCCACCCAGAGATCTGTCAATGGAAATAAAAACGTCCTACCAGAGGTGTTTCTTCGAAGAGGCTAGCAGGGTCACACAAAACCCTATCAATAAAGCCAGTCAGGCCAGTGAGGACAATGAACAGAGACAGCAGGACTGAGGAGACACAGTTCCTGTGCCCAGATCAATAATACACTCTTTCAGCTTCAGTCCCCCTCTCCCCAAAGTGTGCCAGGGTCCCGTGCCAGGCAGATCTAGCTAGAAAAAGAAAAGAACTGTGCAGAACAAGAACAAGCCTGGTACTGATGTCAAGCCTGAAACTGGGTAACAAAAATCAAATCAGTTATATAACAACAATGATGATGATGATGACGATTATAATAATAATCATCATCTTTTATGTGGTATGAAGACATTCCTGATTCACCAATCAACAGCAGATCCTTGTCTAAGCCTCAGATCAGGATCACACTTTAGAAAGCAAGAATCTGTAAGAAATAATGTGATCTCAAAAGATA
>JAOVYV010000002.1:11701880-11713164 GCA_025674545.1 Hassar affinis | reverse complement strand
ACCCTAGACAGGGCGCCAATCCATCGTAGGGCACACACACTCACACACTAGGGCCACTTCAGAGACGCCAATCAACCCAACGTGCATGTCTTTGGACTGTGGGAGGAAACCGGAGTACCCGGAGGAAACCCACGCGAACACGGGGAGGACAAGCAGACTCCATACAGAAAGGACCCAGACCGCCCCACCCGGGGATCGAACCCAGGTCCTTCTTGCTGTGAGGCGACAGCGCTATCCACTGCGCCACCGTGCCGCTGTAGACCTACAGATTCATGCAATTATCTTAGCACTCATGCGGCATCAATGCAAAAAATCTTGCAGTCCCGGACCAGCAGCTTTGAGTAATGTTCACATCAACCATCAGAATGGGGAAAATGAGGCAGGCGCGTTACAACAGCAAAAGGCCACGTCAGGTTCCGCTTCTGTCAGCCAAGAACAGAAAGCTGAGGGTGCAGTGGGCACAGGCTCACCAACACTCGACAGCTGTAGGCTGGAAAACGTAGCCTGATCTGACGAATCTCAATTTCTGCTGAGGCACACACACAGAATTTGGCACCATCATCTGAACCTGCCAAATGTCAACAATGCAAACTGGTAAAGGCAGTGTAAGGGTGTGGGGCATGTTTTCTTGGTACACTTTGGGCCTGTTAATACCAATCAACCATCACTTAAATGCCATAGACTATTTGCGTATAGCTACTGACTCCGTGTACCCCGCCAAGGCCACAATTTACCATCTACCATTTAATAGCTACTTCCAGTATGATAATGCACAAAGCAAAATCAGCTCTAACTGGTTTCATGAACAGGATGATGAATTCAGTGGCCTTCCTAGTCACTGGATCCGAATCCAATACCACACCTTTGCGACGTGGAAGAAAGGGAGATTCACAGCATAAAAATGTGCAGGAATTGCGTTGTGCGATTCTCGGCAACATCTTAGACAATCCATTAAGAATGATACCAGTATTACTATCGTGTTCTTAATAAAGTGCATCATTAAACCGTGATATCCAAAAGTACTTAAAAAAGCCGACTAAATGTTGGAAAATGAAAAGTATTTCCAGCTAGATTTGGCGAGGATTGCTTGGCACAATAAGCGCTCCGCACTATTCTTAGCTCCACTGCTATGCCCTGGCGTGGCATTCAGAACAACTACAGCACAGGTGGCCTGGAAATAGCGACAGAATGCAAACCCGTGGTTAATCTGCCAAGCCGAGCCGCACCGTCCGGTGTAAAAGCAGTGTAGTAGTAGTGACGTCTGTCTGTTCTGTCCCACACTGAAACACAACAAAGGTGCTCTCTTGCTTCATTAGAGCAACAGAAAGCTGATCAGGCATCAGTGATCTTACGCAGTTGTAAATGTCTGTCATTAATCAACCAAGGGTAGTAGAGGAGATAAATAAACACAGGCTTGGAAAGAATAAGAACAAACCAGCGAGGAACTTAGTGATTTCGCTACACCCATTTCATTTGAGCTATTTCCTATACAGACAGCGCCTATATAAACAATGCTTTCCTATTTACGGTTAAAACGGAACCGAGACTGAAAAGGCAGAACTCGTATGAACAATCAATGATGAAAAAGGGAAAAAAAGGCAGCGTTTTGCTGGATCCAAATGATAGCATGATCCTTAAGCATTCTTTGGCCAGATAAGTATTCTTAGCTTCCTGAATGGGTTTTACGTGACTGGAAAACACAGGGTACTAAATAAGAGCTCCACCTACACAAGGTCTAAGCTTTTATTTTCTCCCTTAAAACTGCAGTTCTGCCGTTCAGTTCATGGAATGTTTAAAGGAAATGCCTCAAATAATTTTGTCTCCATCTAACAGCTTAGGTTCCACCGTACAGGCAATCAAACACTTAAGTGTTGCCTAAGAAGCAATCAAAAGCAGATGTGTTTAACCTATCATTGTGAGCAGCTCATCAGTGCCGTGATGTGTCCACCCTTAAAGACCTGACATTGTATATAGGAAAAACTCTGAAAGACCATTATGATACTCTGTAAAGCCGTAACTCAGTGCTTTAGACCAAAAGATAACAGTTTCAATGAAATGCTTCGGTTTAGTAAATGTGTAATGAGCTAGATAAGCAGATACTGTGGAGCCTAACCAGTGCACCCAGTGCAGGAAATCTGGACAGTGCTATTAACCTAATATTAAAGATAGGAATAATTTCCCATGCAGAACCTTTAGTCAGAGCGTCAGTGGTTAACCCACCACTCTGCTGCTCTTTTCATTTTGTTTAAACAACACTTTCTCCCTCTCAGTGTTAAACCAGTGTCAACTTTCTTTCACGTAAGAAAATTCCACACGTGGCTGCAAGCCCACCAAGAATCGAAAAGCTAACAAAATTCGTTACGTAGCAGAAACCGCAGAGTGGGATAAAAGCGCTTATGCCACCATGCTGATAAATTCTTGAATCTGACCAGTCAGAAGATGAGTTTTCCAGAACAGCGGCTTTGTCGCAGTGTCAGACATAGTCCATTACTAATGCGCTCGTTCTAATGCGTTAACAGGAACCTGTGTAGTGAACGATCTTGTTCAACAAAAAAAAATTTGATCGACATTACTTTATATTTTCTGTAAAGAGGGGTTTATTTAACATTTATGAAGGAGCCTCAGGGGTCAGAGGCTTGTAAGAGTTTTCAGGACAGAGGATACCTGTTTCTCTAATGATGATGTTGTTGGCTATTGTTTATTGCCATTCCGGCTCGGTTAGGCTATATAAATGGCATTAACGTATTTACATTATTTCCTTACTTGGGAATGAACTGAAAAGTAGGTTTGCAACTTGGATTTGGTGTTTTATGTGTTTCTCTAACGTGATAAAATGAGTTTTCTTTCTTATTAACTTTTAGAGAGAGCAAAAAGTGAGACTAGTGAAGGAACGACGGTTTATAACTGCTACGATATAAATGACAGTAAGTCGGTTTGTTTATTAGGGGTTTAACGTCACGTTTACACAATGGTTATATTCATGACAGGAACGGTTTTATTTCACGCTCATCACTGGGGGGAATTTTTAGTATCTCTGGTTTGCCTGACATACACGTTTTTGGACTGTGGGAGGAAACTGGAGCCCCAGGAGGAAACCCATGTAGACACAGTGAGAACATGGAAGCTCCACACAGAAGAGACCCGAGTCGCCCTGCCTGGGAATCGAACCTGGGGACCTTCTGGCTGTGAGGCGGCAAGTCACTTATTGCAGACAATCCAAAATCATTCATATATTTTAAAACGTACACATTACCAAATTGACGTTGTCTAAAAATAACTTCAGATCATGCCATAGTTGGAAACTAATCAACTTCAGGTTTGTAATAGCTGCATCACACCACATCTCTGTTAATTATTTTCCTAGTACAGACTAGCGGGTTGTGCTTCAGGGTAAATTATATCGAATACTTATGCAGTATATCATTCTAGACCTTTAGTATAGAATAATATTTAGCTTACAATAACAAGTCACCTTGACTAACCTACCCGACTCCACAATCCCGTCATGCACAGCAGGATAGTTAATCAGTTAATCAGCCAAGTTTCAAAGTGAGTACATTTCCTCCAGTCCAAAGTGCAGTGATCTCTGTGGGCGTGGCAGCGTGCTCACTGACTTTGTTCTGATTCTCTGTTACACACTCTCACTCGGGTGTAACACGATGGCACGATGGAGTGAACTCGGAACTGCCAAGCCCACGGAAGAGTCCTTATTTACATGACACACTCCAGAGAGCAGGATGCACCTATGCTGCTAGGGTGTCTTGTGGCATGGAAATGAGGCAGGGGAAAAAATGTTCTCGGGCAAATGGCTGCTTGGAATCCCAATGCTTTGTAAGGCCTGCCTGGTCTGGCAAAACAAGTAGACACCAACATGGACATGAAAAAACCTTCTGGGACTGTTCCACAGATCAGATCTTTCACTGTATAACCAAAAGGATGGGCTTTGGTTTACTAGACTATTAAACTGAGATTAGATATATTGTTTAAATAGGAAATAAAATCTGACAAATGGAGGCAGGGCTGGACTTGGGGGAGAGGGGGGGGTTCAAGCTGGCATATTCAGATGTGCTGGTGTTTACAGATTTTCCTTCTTATATGAATAAATCAGTATGAAACTTTCTCTATAAGAATAAATATTTTATGACTTATCCACAAGGGGTTTGCTGAAAGGGGTACACTTGATACAAACCTTTCCGCTCAACCAAGACTGAATCATTATGATTTAAGTAATCACAGAAGAAGAACTACAATGCAACTATAAAGCCAATGAAGAGAAACTACTACTCGTGCACATCAGAAATAAACAAATGAGATATTCTGCAAATGCAACCGCATACATAGCGATGCGCGATGTCACATGGTAATGCTTTGTTGGTCTCTTAGCGTTTGCCACTTCCTACTGAAAACCTTGACTGGCTATTAATATAAAGCCTGTGTGTAGTTGTGTAACGTCTTACACAATTAACTCTGAAGGCAAACATCAGAAACAGGAACACACACTTAAGGCAGTGCTCAGCTCCACCTACACAGCTCCACACACACACACACACACACACATCTCACCAGCTTCCTTTAGACGGCGTTTCCAGTCACAGGAAGGGTGCATGAAGTAATGTATTCCTCGTTATGCGTCCCTCACTCAGCACAATGGGCAATTCAAGCCACAGTGATGTTATTGAGAGAAGTGTGACACTGACACGGGCCTGACTTTCACGAACCCCGGGGCTTTTCCAAGCAAGCAGACTGTCAGAAGTGCACAACATGCACACGCTATTAAAAGCTACCCACCACATGGCCCAGTTAAAGAGCTAATCTGCGTTTATTTAGAACACAGAAAAGCCTGACACAATCTAGGACCATGCTGTGATCCAGGAATCAACAGCAGGGGGGTCTGCTAGTGCTGGAAATCGAAACCTTTATTTATTTATAGAGTCTTTTAATAGGGTTTGAACTGGTTCAATAAAATCCTGTAGAATTGAAGTTGTGTGTGTGGGGGGGGGGGTCTTAAACTTATTCCACAGGGAAAGGGATCCCTATCTGAGAACTTTTCGCTCTAGGACAAAGTGGATGCATGGAGAGCCTGTTTCCAGATGACTAGGTTATAATACGTTTAACCGTCTGAAATAACGAGGAGGCGGCTGATCACGTGACTGTGAGAGCAGATCACTGACGCGTTCACACACAAGGAAAGCGTCGCGATCAACGCTGTTGTATCACATCCTGCTCCCAGTACAGCCCAGTACAGCCCAGTACAGCCCAGTACAGCCCAGTACAGCCCAGCACAGCCCAGCACAGCCACTTCCCCAAGCCTATATTAAGAAAAGGGCTATGTGCAATGTTGCTTCCTCGTTAACAAGATCACTGAAAGGGAGATCAAGAGATCAGACACGACACACACCCCTAGAGCAGCAGAAATGCACGGTATATACATGTGTGTGTGTGTGTGTGTGTGTTCAGAATGAAACTAGCTAGAGCACGTTAGCGCCTGTTAGCTTAAAGCGCCTCTACGTCTCAAGACATGAGGTTTAACATGACAGTGTGGTTTCGGCTCCCCAACTCATCCGCCCAGTACAGATCTGCCCTCGCTGTGAAGCCCGATGTGAAGCCCGTGTTAGGTGAAGTGCAGAGCTTGCTGTGTGGCTGCTCACCGCTGTGTGACACAGCACACGGAGAGTCAGCGGCTCATGCAGGCGCAGGCCCCGTGTGCAGCTCAGCCACAGCGGCTAACTGAGAAATCCCCTAATCTCTCCACCACCGCACCCGCTGTCCCCAGTACCACCGCATTACAAACGAAAGGCGTACATACCTGCTGTGTGCTATCCGACACGCTTAATTACGGCTGGAATGGAACTGGTTTTCTGGTGTAGAGCCCGATGGACTGCAGCTCCGAGCCGGCGGTGAGTGTGCAGCGGTTCTGCCCTGTTTCGATGAGCGGGGGCGGGTCACCAGCCGAGCTGCGCACAATACAAGGGGCAAGATGAACACAAACCCCGCCCACTAAACCGACATTGGCTGGGCTAGTAACGAGTCTCACTATTGGAGAGAATCAAGCGAGTAAGATTGCCAACCAATCATAGCGCAGAAGATCTGATCGCACTCACCAATCCTGGAACGGGAGGCGGGTCTGTAGCGGTAGACGTGGGAAAGTAGAAATGCGGCGCTCCGAGCGTGTTAAAGGGCGCAGCTGTTCGCGTCGAGGGCGGGGACTAGGGTGTGATCTCGCGATAAGTGACTGCAGCTCCGTTGGTATGTGCGGCCAGGTTTTTTTTTGGCAACAGCCGTTATTTAAATGTTCTGATTTATCTCAAAACCTGGACATTTCAGAGTTCATGCCACAAGTATTAGGGTATTAGGGCAGGGGTGGCTCAGTGGTTAAGGTGTTGGGTTACTAAATGGAAGGTTGGGGGTTCAAGCCCCAGCACAACTGAGCTGCCCCTGTTGGGCCCCTGAGCAAGGCCCTTAACCCTCAACAGCTCAGCTGTATAAATGAGATAAATGTAAGTCACTCTGGATAAGGGTGTCTGCCAAATGCCATAAATGTAAATGTAAATGTAAGCATTAGTGTGATCAATAACACACACACACACACACACACACACACACAGCATGGGGTACAGTGGCTGCATTGCTGCTTCACAGCTCCAGGGCCCTGGGTTCAGTGCTGATCTTGGATTAGAGTTCTGCACATCCCCTCCCTCGAGTGAACTGTCACAACTTGTGCCCGGGATAAACTCAGGATCCACCGTAAACTTTCATTTGTCTAATGTGATATAATTCAAATGATCACTCCATTTACTGAACATAAAGATTTATTCAAAACCTACATCACCCATGTAAATCCACCTTAACTGTAATACCTGGTTGTGCACCCCTTTACAGTCAAATCTTTGTGATACCTTGCAATGTCTTTTACATCACTGTGGAGGAATTTTGGAGCCCACTTTTCTTTGCAGAATTGTTTTTATTCAGCCACATTGTGCGGTTTTAAAGCTTGAAATACCTGCCTGTTTAAGGTATTGCTTCACAGCACCTCAATGTCCTTCAAGTCAGGCCTTTGTCTCAGCCACTCCAAACCTTCACTTTGTTTCTTTTGAGCCATTCAGTGGTGGACTTGCTTGTGTATTTCGGATCATTGTCCTGCCATGTAACCCAAGTGTAGTTGAGCTTTAGGTCATTTTCTGACAGAGACCGGAATTCATGGTTAGATCGATTATGGTCTGAAACTGAAGATCTGTCCAGGTCCTGCAGAAGCAATGCTCATCCCAGCTTTGTTGGGAGGTTGGGGACAGGGGTCAGGGTCAGGGTCAGCCAGGATGCAGCACCACTGGAACAGGGAGGGTTAAGGGCCTTGCTCAGGGACTAAGTGGCAGCTTAGTGGTGCTGAGGCTTGCACCCCAACTTTCTGATCAGTAATGCAGATCCTTAACCATTGAGCCACCTACTTATTCAGTAATACTGGATAACCTTTTTAAAAGATATTCTAATCAGTGAACATTAATGCAACTATAAAAAAAATCCTAATATGCAGGACAGGCCATGCCCAAGCTCACAGCCATTTACTGTACAGCCGCTTCTTTGCTTATGCATTCCTCTCAAGGAAGACCAGCACATTAATTCTGTCTGGTTTTAGGTGATGTGTGATGACAAATTGAGCTTTTGTCACACACACACACACACACACACTTTTGCTGACAGCATTGCCATTAAGCATTTGTACCCGACATATTTAAAGACTGATTAATGAACAGTGGTGGCTCTGTGGTTAAGGCTCTGGGGTACTGATCAGCATCTACTGTTTGGCTCTTTAGCAAGGCCCTTAATCATCACCTGCTCAGGTTTGGATAAAAGTGTCAGCAAATGAGTAAATGTAAATCTTATAGTCTACCACTACTTTTAATATAAATATGCTGGATGTTACACATTCAAGGCAATCAGAAGTTACTGACCAGATGAAAACGTGGGCCAGAACTGGGCCATCATTTAACTGTTATCTGTCCTGTACTGTCCCAAAAGTATTACCTTAATGCTCTGCAATTCTCAAAAGATACAATGTTTTTTTTAATGCTTTCTTGGTTACATTACAACACACTACAATAGATTTAAAGCTGGGGCAGATAAATCACCAAAACAGACAAAACAAAATATCTTTTATTTAGTCCATTCTATTAAATAGGAAAGCCATATATTGTCTTCAATTAGATTCCAGATTTACTGCCCAACATACTGTAGAGTATAAACCAACAGACTGCTTTAACTGTCTTTGTACCACCAGAGAACAAAATCAGAACAACAACATCTGGATACATTTATTACACACTTCCATTAACACAACTAATTCAGTCACCATCTGCGATACTGGATTCAGTGGGCTTGTGCTTGATCAGATCTTAGCATCGTGTCCATTTCTGTTAGTCTAGGTGCAGCAGGCGTCACTCTTCTGTGTTCATGGACTCCAAGCTGTCCTTTAACTCAGCTTCATAGCTTCTTTTTAGGCCCTTTAGGTAAAGACGGAGACTATCAGGATCCAATCTAGAGTTTCGGACCGTCTGTAATAATCTAGTGGTGAGACGAAACACTGCCCCTTGTCGCAGGGTGGCTAGGTCGCTGTGATGCTTGGCCTACGAGATCCGGATAAAGGGGTGTAGTTATTTGGTACATAAAGATATCTGAGCTATTACACAGGCAGTGGGTTACATTTTTCAAGCTGGATATAATAAATCATTTGTATAAATCATTTGTACAAGTGTTTAATCGTGTATTCATAATAAAAAATGAATGAATGTGTATATGGAAAAAGAATTTATTCTACTCCTCACCCTGAGTGTGTGAATAAATGTACATATAAAGACTAACTAAAGTAAACCTCAACTTAGCTGACCTGAAATCACATAATATGCACGGATTACTGCACTTTTATACATGGGTTGTTCTGCCGAGTCTAAACGGCTTATTTTTTAATTAAATTAACACCATTTAGGAGACACTGATCCGTTTCTGCCTTTCCTCTTATCCCTCGAGTTAAAAATAACACCCACTTCTGTTTTTCAGCCCATACCCTGAATATTTATTTCACGCTCCCATCTGCCTATGCACTTGAACGTTTATGGAGTATTTTGGGGGTCAATAAATGCAAATGAGCTGCGTCTGGAACGCTCTTTCTTCTTGATGGATGATCAGCATATCCACTGTAGTACGAAGAAAATGAAAGTGTTTCTGAAACTTCTGTAAATCTGGTGGAAAGTGTTTTGGCTTATGCAAACATTTACACACAAGACTACTGAAAGATTTATGAATGAGGCCCAATGTAAACATACACCCAATGACATCAAATCACAAGCTTACCCATAACTTTTGGCTAACTTTGGCTGATATCGACTTGGCCTCCTGGAGGATGGACAGTGGAAACGACGTGTTCTCCGCTGCTCTTATACCTCAAACAGTAAAATATGTAAAATATGCAACGACGGATGAATGTAACACATCAAACACTTTTTAAACTTTGCCCAGATAACTGATCATTCGCTTATAACTTAATGACTGCTGTTTCATATTCAACAAACGGACCCTTCGTTTCAAATTCATCAAGTAGACGTCAAATGCCCTGCTCTTTGTGTGATTAAGATTACCATAGTTGCTCTCCTCAGAAAAGCCTTGAGTCAGGAGGTAGGTGTAGACCACACTCTCTGTGCTGTTCTCAGTCCCACGCATGTGCTGGACCTGCATGTGCTGATTCTCTACGTTGGGGTAAAGAGTCTCTAACTGACACAGCTCCAGGTAGTGGGTGGCAAACAGAGTGAATGCCTGCACGACCCAGAAAGAACACATTCTGACTGAAGCTACTTGGTTTTACAATACAGAAAGCAATGTTGTCACCACCATGTTAAGAATTCTTAGCATTTTTGCATTTTATAACCAGCCCACTGTACCTTCAGACTGATGAGGAACTCGCAAACCGAGTGGCAAATTCCGATGCCTTCCTCAGCACTAGTGCCACGTCCCAGCTCGTCAATAATAATGAGTGACCTGTTACTTGCATTGTGTATTATGTAGGCCACCTGGCAGTACAATGAAAAATGAATATAAATATATAGTAAATGCACTACAAACATTGTATATACGGTCACTTTATATTAACCTCCTTCATCTCAACCATAAACGTCGATGAGTTGGTCTCGAAATCGTCGTCGACTCCTATGCGAGTGAATATCTGCTCAGCAACACGGAATGACGCGAATTCAGCAGGGACAAACGATCCTAAGGCCAAAATGATGAGAACAGAGAGAGGTGTTCTGGTAAAATGAACAAGTGTCATTTTTATTTATATAAACTCTGTAATCTGAAGAGGCATTGGTGTTTCATCTTTCCACTGAGTAGAACGTTCCCTGTACTGACAAAAGAATGGAAATCTGTTTACTCCAAACTCAACTGTAGTAGAAATCCAAGGGCAGTTATTGAATTCCAGCAATATACTGTACATCTTCATTACCTGCTTTATCCTGGTCAGGGCCATGGTGGACCCAGAGCTTATTCCAGGAACACTAGTCATAAGGTGGGAGAATTCATCCCTGATGAGATGCCAGTCTATTTCAGAGTGCCAAGCACTCACACAACACCACACTCATTCACGCCTAGTGTAGTGTAGCCAGTCCATCTACCTGCATGTGTTTGGATATCAGGAGGAAACCAGAGAACCTGAAGGAAACCCAAGTGAATACAGGAAGGACATGCAAAACGCCACATAGGAGCTATGACACGTGATTACCTAAATTTCAACACTAGTTTATATGCAACACGTTTCTGAAAAAATATTTCTTTAGTTGCTTAATTTTTTAGAATTCCACTTTTCAGAAATATGACAACTTTTTCAGAAGCAGAGTGGTTATGGGTTACCAGCATGCTCTTGTTAGTCTGACTAGATAGTCTAACTTCCATAAAATATCCTTTCCACAAATCCACAAATATATCAGACTTACCAGTAAGTTACCAGAAATACTTATTAATGCATTGCTCAAGTATCGAGCCACATAAGAACCAGCATTGCATGTTTTAATCAGCAATTGACAGATTTCAGGAACTGCTCGCAGACCCTAAAGATGAGTTTTGGGTAAACACGTTTTCTGTTCTTTTCTCTGTAGAAGATAAAGAGTCAAACTTGTTGCATGCTCTACAGATGTACTAAACTATAAATATAAATGATTAAACATGGGCAAATACAGGGGTTAGACAATGAAACTGAAACACCTGTCATTTTAGTGTGGGAGGTTTCATGGCTAAATTGGACCAG
>JAOVYV010000002.1:11679005-11691454 GCA_025674545.1 Hassar affinis | reverse complement strand
GTGCAGTTAATGAAGATTGGCCACCAGGCTGGTCCAATTTAGCCATGAAACCTCCCACACTAAAATGACAGGTGTTTTTTCAGTTTCATTGTCTAACCCCTGTAGTTCTCTTTAGGAGTGACCAGGATGGACAGGATTAAGAACGAGATCATCAGAGGAACAACACAGGATGGAAAACTGGGAGACAAAGTGCCAGAGGGGAGACTGAGATGGTTTGGACATGTGCAGAGGAGGGACAGTGGATACATTGGTAGGAGGATGTTGGAGATGACGCTTCCAGGGAAGAGATGGAGAGGAAGACCAAAGAGGAGATATATGAATGTGGTAAAGGAAGATATGCAGGGAGCTGGGGTAAGAGTAGATGTAGAGGAGAGGGTGAGGTGGAAAAGATTAACTCGCTGTGGCGACCCCTGATAAAGGGATAAGCTGAAAGAAGTTGTCGTCTTTCACCAACATTTACCCATTTTCCACACATATGAACAAGGGGTGTGTTGCCCTGCCATGCCATGAATAATGTACATTTATTTATTTATTTAGGGTTTTTAACACCATGTTTAACCTCTATGGGTTCTTTTCATGGCAGTACAGGTGCAGTCTTCACAGTCCATCTGTGTCAGATTCTCTTTTCTGCCCAATGTAGTCTTTCAGTTGTATTTTTTAAAGAAGGTTAATGATCCTTGTTCTATTGTTATTGTCAAAGATGTCTTTCATTGTCTGGGGTATTGATAATTGTTTTGAATAATGTTTAACTATTTTTCAAATACTGCACACAAATATTACATTGTTTAAGCTGCGAGATAAAAATGCTCCATACAAATCATCATGAGCATGTTTCAGAACAGCTCCAGGGTCGTACCGGCCTCAAGCTCTTCTTCATCAGCTTTTTATTCATATTCATCATACAGTTTCCCCTGGATCAATAATGTTCTGTTTAAGTATCTCTGTCTACTTATATTTAACCTAAAACTCAGGCCAACTGCCTTGTTATCTCTGAGAAATGATCCTCTTATCTTATTTAGTATTATCTTAGTAAAAGTATTTGGACAGCCCTGATTTTAATAAGGCACCTGGTACTGTCTAATATCACTTTCCTCTACTACAGTCTCAATAACATACACTGACATTTTTTGTTTACATCCATGAACTAAATCATTCATTCATCTTCTTGGCCGCTTATTCCTTTTCAGGGTCACGGGGGAGCCGGGAGCACGGGCAGCATAGGGCGCAAGGCAGGAACAAACCTATACGGGGGGCGCCAATCCATCGTAGGGCACACACACACACACTAGGGCCACTTTTGAGACACCAATCAACCTAACGTGCATGTCTTTGGACTGTGGGAGGAAACCGGAGTACCCAGAGTAAACCCACGCGGATATGGGGAGGACATGCAGACCCACTGTGTCACCGAGCCACCGTGTCACCCATGAACTAAATCTTTTATCATAAATGATATTAATTAAAAAAAAAAAAAAAAGTATACACACAGGTCCTGTCTACATTTGGAGTGTCTATACTGCATTTTAAAGTCAATTCTAATAAGCTAAAAACTCTATTGAATATCCAAAAGCAACAAATGAAGCACCACAAAACGCATCAGCTTAAACGTTTCATGCTCCTTCCAGATGCAAATTTGATGCCTTTTAACTTAATTGCCTTTTAACTTGCCTAATTAACTTCTTGTTGATTCTTACATTCCTCTAAAAGTGCATACATTTTCATTCCTTTCATGTCAGTATATGACAGTACTAATAATATTTTTTAATAAACAAGGTACTCAACTGAACTGGATTGAGTGACAGTGCATTAGAAAACAATCAATGGAAGCATTGTACTCCATGAATTATTAGTATGGCTTACTTTTTATTACACAATTATGTTCAATAGAATCCTAGTCAATAAATCTGCCATATACTATATATATACAGATCACTCACACAACTATAACTTCCATTACCACTCAAACAGAGCAACAAGCTGAGTTGCTGTACCTTTGGTTTGTTCACTAGACTACATACTGGATCTTATAGTCTGTGGATGAATGCCACAGTTGTGCTCAGAGCTCCCTGCAGCTCCTTGTTGCTGCATGTGAGCCTATTAGTACAGCTACTACACCTAACATTACAGCAACATAAAACAAAAGAAACTGCTGGACATTAAACAGTTTATTATAGAGAACACATGCTTTCAGGTAAACCGCACAAATTAATTTTACATATATGTACAAATCTTTTACAACCCTTTCAATTGGGGTGTGGAGGCATAGGGAAGTCATTTACAGTTGCTCTAGACAGTAAAGCAAGTGTTGTAGGTACCAGCTTCCTGAATGTCATACACAAAAGTGCAAAATCCCAAGAGGATTTGTTTAATGCACAACTACACAATCTATACACATATATTCACATTTGATATGTATATGGACGAATATATTATATTTGTTTCATTGCTTACAGTGATGACATTTTGTTTGTACTAAAGCCCCACAGCTTGGCTCAGCCCTGGCCTGAACCGATACTTCCTTAAGACTTGTTTTGTGACACTGATGCTAGGGAAGGTCACAAGCAAACAGATAATATTAAGCAGCTAACCAAAAACACCAGCTTCTTTGCAGATCAGTTGAACTAAAAGTGCTTATGACAATGGCGTAATATTAAAACATGGAAACGTCAGACTTTTGTAAAAGCACATGGAAAACAGACACATCTCTGCTATTACAAATCTTTACAAAATTAAGGATATAATACAAGTGGCCATTCAGAAACTGTCCACTCCATTTACATTTCCCTTATGTTCATTACTCATAATGAAGAAATAATGGCATTGAACAAACAATTCCAACAATGTTGGGGCAAAAACGAAAGTAAAAACCAACCCTCTCTTTTTAGTGTCAGTATTACAGTATTATAGGAAATTTCATTACTCAATATTTTAGAATAATCCTATGAAGGCACTACATGTCTTTTGGGCAACATTCAGACTGTTCTGAGTTCTGATTAACCCGGTTGTTCACATCATGGTCCTGAACTACTAACCCATATCACAAACAATGATTATGGCTAATGCCACTGACGAAGTGAAATTAAAAGTTGAGATTAATTATAGTTAGCCACCATAATGATCGTCACCCGATCGTTTAATATGATAGCCCAATTTCCTGAACAGTGATCATGGGAGATGAATCATGGGTGTTCAAGTATGATCCGGAGATAAAAAGACAAAGTGCTGAATGGCACCTCGCCCAAAGAAAGCTCACACGAGCAAATCAGAAATCAAGTCACCGTTCATTGTTTTTTTTTTTTTGATTTTCAACGGATCATCCATAAAGAATTCGTACCAGAAGTTTAAATGGTAAATGGGAAAAAAATAAATAAAAAATTCCAGTCCTTCCACATCTACCCTATAGCCCCAGCACTGTGGTTTCTTCTTGTTCCCCAAGATTTACACACATCCCCATCCATAAAGCGTGGGATTTTAATTATGTATTGTAATTATTTTTGTGGCTGGGCAATGATAAAAGACATGACATGAAATAGAACCAAAAGAAACCAACTTAAGCTATATAATTCATATAATTAATCTCACCTTTTAACACACTCATTACTTCCTTCATCTTCTTTTTTTCAGAACTATACGAGGTTTGCAAAGCTGAATGGTTACAAATTTGCTGCATGTTGGATGGCTCTGAGTAAATCTCTATTTGCATTAAAGTGTGTTTTTAATGCTACTCACAGCTTATAACTCATTGCATAAAAGTAACACACACACTAGGTACCAGCAAAAGCCAGGCAGTGTGCCCTGTTCATTTCTATGGTAACGCTCCGAGTTAATTTACATAAATCTTGCAGCCAAGATCAGGAAGGATGTGTTGACAGACGTAAAAGCCGCACGAATTCCACATAAAGACTGCATTATCACATCTGTGTCAGATTTTCATACCACATATGAAAGTAGCCCAAATAAGTATGGAAAATGCAGCAAGGATGTAGCCTTGGTGGGGCAAGAAAGGCCAGTTTACAGATGTTTACTGACACAAAACTGATAAATCTTCAGACTAATCAAGACATTCTACTTCTTTAAAGACAACATTGCATGTCTCCAGTGCTGCAGCTGTTAGGTTATTCTATATAAAGGCCCAGTGCTGTTAATTCAGTTAGCCTCAGTCTTTAACAGCTGATCTGAAGCTAGGGTGTTACTGCCATGAAGAGTAGGTCTACTAGTAAGACATTACCATGGCCTTGAATAAAACTGGAAGCAGCAAAACATGGACACAAGGTGCCAACAGGCCAGTCAGCCAGACTGATTCTATCAAGTGAAACTATGTAGTGTCTCTTAGCCATATCACCATGTTTGGTACCACCATCAGCCTTACACAGACAGACCACAAGATCATATTGATTACTCTTCTCCCAGACGCCATTTCTGTGATTCCTCCTGGCGAGCGTCTGGGTGAATCTGGTTCCTCATACCTCCCAGCACGTTGGAAGTGGCTTCTGTAGCAACAATTAGAGGTTTAACAACAGCAGGAGGAAGCTGGCGTAAGACTCCGCCCACTGCACCAGTCATTCCCCTCTGCTCATGCTCACGAGTGGCTGTATCATAAATCGTTAATGCCGTATCAGTGATGCCCTAAAGGAGTACACAGAACACTGTTTCATTCGGAGTACATTTAAGCCTTGGAATAAATATGTGTGTCCAGGCCCAGTTAAAGATGGATGTAGGGCATGGCAGGTACATACCTCTTTCACTACGCTATATGCCTTAGCCACACCTTCCCTGAGGTCCACAGGCTGATGAGCCAGTCGAAAATGTGAATATCGTTTGATCTTTTTGCACTCTTTCTCATCTATCACTGGAGATACCATATCATATGCTGTTTCTGCAGCTGCCTATACCAAGCAAAAAGTTCCATGGTCAAAGTTTTTCCTTTTATCTACCAAAATAAATCAAGAAGAATGAGCAGTCAGTAATGTAGAGAAATGAGTTTACCTGGATGGTTCGCACCATGCGATTGGTAAGCTCCAGGGCTGCCATTGCAGTGGAGGTCCCAAATGAGGCAGTGCCTCGCTGAAATCCACGCACTATCCGTCCATCCTTCCGGTACTGCTCTATAGGCAGCCACACTAGATCCCTAATGCCCTGGACTACACATCAGTCAGACAGAACATTACTGAATGACACCGGGGGCTCAATACAGCTATCAAAGGATGAAGTTTAAATTCAGAAGAAAGACGTTTCATAAAATCACAGGTCCACATATCCTACACTTAGCTCTTCTAACCATATAACTACTCTTCATGATGGAAAAAAAACAGCAAAAACAGATCTTGATTAATATCCTGTGAGACAGAAAGAGATGTACTCACCAAGTTGCACCAAGGAGTGTATGGGCCCCACGCCACCAAGCAGTCCAGGCAGCTGGTTCTTTTTAATATCACTGAGCCACTCATTAATGGCGTAAGAAAAAAGCTTATCCACACCCAACAGTCTGCAGTGAACATAAGAATCAAATTTTCAATAAATATTACTCTGCAGAGCATATTATATAAACATGAGAACATACAAAAGTCTGTACCCTTGTCTGTAGCAGAGTCTCCGCAGTTTGAGCTCAGAGCAGTTCAGCTGGGTCAGTCCAATTACTATTCCAGCAAAAGTACCCTGAAACACAAAATCACATCACTTTATTTAACATCAGACTCATTTCCCTCAGAGATACACATAGAAGAACATGCTCAACTGGGTGGGAGTGGTATCACTGAATGGTTTGATGAGCATGAAAATGATGTAACTCTTATACTAAGGCATTTGCAGTCACTAGATAGTAACTCAGTTAAACACCTATGTATATATTTATATATATTTCCAAAGAATGGTGTTCATTTCTCCAGTACAACTCCTGAGACTTGTAGAATCTACAGAAAGGTGCAGCTGTTATGGTGGCTTGTCGTGGCAGAAGATCTTAATAAGATGTCTTATTCTTTAAATTTCAACTATCTATATAATATCTGACAAGAGCCTAAAATATATGCTCTACATATGTAAACTCATACAGCCTGAGAAGTCTCAACTAAAGGAATTTTATAATATGATGTAAGTAGTTGTGAAAAAAGCCCACCTGGTCCATGGCCATGTGCTTCCCATGATAATCTAGTCGGATTGGCACTTCAGAAGTGAACCTGAACTCTCTGAAAGAGAAAAAAGCATAAACTAACATACATAATCATCAATAGGCTCTGGGTTACAGACTGACTGACAAGTTAAATAAGCACTTTATGAAAATAATCACAAAGCAGCAGGCACACACACCTAAAGAAAATAGGCTGGTCAGTATAAGATGCGGTGGCAGACTCGTGCTCAACGCCATTCTGACTGGCACTGGTTTGGGTGGGCACAGAGATGATTGGTGCAGAGCCCTGACCTACTGCTCCACTGGATTTAGCAAATGTGCACGCTCCCTCTGGGCCAGAAGGCTTTTTCACTGATACACACAATGCTACAGAGAAAAAAATTATGCAGAACATCAATATAGTTGATAACACAAAACTTATTGGAACATTGGAACAATCTTTACCTCCAACATGGAGATCAATATATTCATATTATGCATATTGAGGCTTACCCTCCTGTTCTGGTGGGGAGAAGAGCTCTACCTCTGTAGCCAGACAGGTGAAGAAATCCTTCAGAAAGAACAGAGCATCCTGACGGAAAAAAAGACATTATACCATATGCTGCTGTTAGTGAAGAAAACAAACGGGTGGTTTATATGTGCTAGTGTTACAGGGAACTGTACCAGGTTTCAGAAACCACTTGAAGTCATAATTTTGGAATGTCAGTGGGTGAAAAAGGTTATGAATGCGCACCTGGTCAATGTTGAGACGAAGCGGCATAAGGGAAACGCGCAGACAGCACTCTTGTGGAGCCTGACCTGCCTCTGGACGCATGTGCAACACTCTGACTGTTAGCTGCAACAAAACACCACACTCATGAAAAACACATTAGTCAAACAGAAATGTTTCCTACTAGTAGTTTCTGAACAATCCCATGTCTTTTAGTCCATCATCTTGCAGGTATAGAGTGCCAAGATGCAAACTTGTCTGCACCAGTTTCAATAAAAACGGTTTCTGGTGAAACTGTGAAACTATGCAAGACTGCCAGAAATTTGCAATATGGTCACTATGGTTGACTGTGTAATTCATTGTTTTAAACTTTCATTATTTAACTGTTACACATGTAATGGATTGAGGGTGTAATTGTATGTTAAAGCCAAGAAAAAAATCCTTGAGGTGACAATGATGTGCATATGTCATACATTCATCATATCATATATTAATCTCTAAATCTTAATCACCATGTTAGAGTGAGCTTTCCTGGGCATCTCTTTGCTGGAGTACAGGTAAAGAAACTTGTTCATCATGGAGGATGCCAGTCTGTCTCGTATCTCCAGGTCCTGCACTGAGAATATCTGTCTAGATACTGGCTGTTCAGCCAGTGTACTTGTCTCTGGGCCCACCAGGGGGTAGACTTCATGTTGGAACCGTACCTGAGACCACATACAAAGTACTTTACTGTGTTAAGCTTATTAAGACTCTCAAAGGCTGTTAATTACTACATTTATACTTGTGTCATTTATAACATGACAACACACTGAGGTAATGAAATTAATTCTTGAAGTGTTGTCATGTCAGGTTTGTCATGTTAAGTTTTAAATTTGGTCCAACTAACCTTGCTGAGCTGGATCTCCATCAACTCATCTGGTTTCCTTCCCCAGCCTCCCCCAGAGCGGGAGCCACTGCGAGCCTGTCTTACTGGGGTTTGAGAGGGGGAACTGTGAGGAGTACACCTGAACACACACAAACACACCAAAGTATCTTTACTGCAAATGTAGTCTTTCTTTTTTTTTTTTACGACTGCTTACAAATATCACATGTCATGCTCAGACATTGGAGAACATTAATTTTATGATGTCATGATAGAAGTGATGGTGCAAGATCCACAGCCTTACCCTCGACTACGGGCCGGAGAGGATGAGAGCGGTCCGCTTCCAAAGTCCTTTCCTCCATAAAGGTGCCAGATCACAGAGATCTCCTTAACCAGATACCTGACGTCAGGCACAGGCAGGTTCAGTGGGCCTCTGCTAGAAGTGCTACCCTCTAGAGGCTCACTAAAATGGTTGTCCAGCACCAAAATGGGCTTGGTGGTCAGCTTTTTTACCAGTGGCTCTTCATCTTTTCCCTGATGTACAACACAAGCCACATATGCTCAAATATACTGAATTTTTTTTTAAACATACTGTATACACCTTGAGTGGGCCAACAGAAAACCTCTTTTCCCTATCGCCATTAGGGGTATTATTCTCCTCCCTATCACCATCCCTGGTTGGTAGCTCACCATGATAGGAGAATGCTAGCTATTGAGAATTTGCAAATGAGCAAATTGAGAGGAAAATAGGGTAGAAACGAAAAAAAAAACTTTAGGTTTACAAATTCTGATTTTTACACCAATTGCTTTAATCTGTCCAATAAAGAAAAACAAAAACCTCCAACAAACTGTCTAAGCCTGTACTTCAATGACATTTGCTATGATCAGAACATGTTTATACTTTATTTCATAAAATAAACATTTAGTTTCTTACGTGTGTTAGATTGTGGACCCTGGATTTTGCATACACTACTAAGTAGATACACAATCTCACCATTGCTCTAAAGCCTGGAGTGTCCAAGATGCAGAAGTCATCAGATTCCTGCTGGGTGCTGGGGCCAGGGGGGGAGATGAGTGGTGAATGCAGTATGGGATAGGCTTGGCAAGGATCCTGGCCCACAGTGCCACTCTCATCAGGGAAGAGGAAGAGATCAGAAAGTGGTGGGTCTTGATCACTTGTTTGATCCATATGTACACCTACAGAGAGGAGATCATACTGATCTTATATGCAATTGACTATTACCAATTATATGTATATATCTAATAATATAAATATCTCAGCCCCTACATTTGATAATGTATCAGTATACATATAGGTATAAATATATGTTGTAAATCAGAGAGAGCTCCTGACCATTGGACTGCAAGGTGTGACTCTGCAGGGAGTCAGGTTCCTCCATGGCATCACTCATTAGATCTTGCAGAATCTGCTGCTCAGCGTCAGGAAGCAGGGGACCATGCGACTGGGGCTGGCTCAATAACTCCACCTGCAGAGGGGAAAAAGCAACTGAAACTGCTCATCTTACCCAATTTCACTCTGGTGATTATTGACAGGTTGGACTGTTAATTTACTGCCGTAATGGTCATCAGTATGTCAGTAAGTAAGTCAGGCAAAGCTTACAACACTGAACAATACTTTAATAATGCAAACCACTTATAAAAGGGATTTGGGTAGCTCTATTGAGTCAGATTTAACCTCAGACTGTGCCTAAGATTATACTATAAAAAACTTTATGACCTTTGCTCTTTGTTTGGTGCTGCCACCCTTTCTTTCCAGCCTGGACGGAGGTAGCAGGTCTCCATAACTGGCAATGTACTGGATGAGGTTCATAAGGGCAGCACAAGAGTCCGAGCAGGTCCGAATGTGAATGACATCGCTTGAGCAGCGCAATTCAAACCTTGGTTCTGTCTAAAGAGAAAGAGATCGTGTAAATTTAACGTCAGACTAGAAACACTGATCTCGTTTTAAATTGTTTTGCCAAATTTAAACTAAGAAAAAGGACAGAGCTGAAATGCAACAGAAAAGCGATGTGTTCGCCATAGCTAGACTGAAGAATCAATCAATCAATCAATCGATCAATGTTGTATATGGTACATCAAGGCTGTATCTATAAGTATGAAAGTATACATTTCACTGTAACATTTCACATATTGTTATTATAATGCAAGACACGTCTTACTCTCTCCCCATCTGTGCCAGGTTTGACTGCTGTGATCCTGAGCTCCAACGTTCCCATGTCTAGTACCTGCACATAGTCTGGATAAAAAGGCAGCATAAATCACTTCTCACATTCGTTCGACTATATTTTTGTCTCTCTTGGTTTAAACATGGAGCTACTCCTCACCTCGGGCCAGGTTGACAGACACAGCATTACTTTTGTCGGACAGAAACAGCGCTACCTCATCAAGAATGATTCTATGACAACAAATAACACATTATCAATCAATGGTATGAGGTATGTGTGGTAGAGAAGATCAGAACCTTATCCTACCTGAGACAGGAGGAGGAGTGATCCAAGGACACGCTACTGGAGATACTGAAGGTCTCCACAGTGAGGAAAGATTTCACAGGCAGATACAATGGCCTGATGATATCCAAAGAGGACATGTCACTTTTTTTTTTTACACAGCATGCTACTAATGCTCCTTCTTACACTGATCAGGCATAACATTATAACTACGTCATTTTCTCTACACTCACTGTCCATTTTCTCAGTTCCACTTCCCATATAGCTGCACTTTGTAATTCTACAATTACAGACTGTAGTCCGTCTGTTTCACTGCATACTTTGTTAGTCCCATTTACTCTGTTTTCTAATGGTCAGGATCCCCAGAGGACCAGCATAGATCAGGTACTATTTGGGTGGTGGTTCATTCTCAGCATTGCAGTGACACTGATGTGGTGGTGGTGTGTTAGTGTGTGTTGTACTGGTGTGAGTGGATCAGACACAGCAGTGCTACTGGAGTTTTTAAACACTGCAGTGTCACTGCTGGACCACCAACCACCAGCAATAACCAGCAATCACCTGCATCCTGTAGGCAGCATCCTGTGAGCACTGATGAAGGATTAGAGGATGACTAACACAAACTATACAACAACACATGCACGTGACAAACTACTGTCTCTGACTTTACTTCTACAGGGTGGAGTAATATGATGGATGTGTCTCAGAGTGCACAGTAAGTGAACACTTAAACAGTGAAGTGTTTAAAAACTTCAGCAAACTCAACATGTGTCACTGCAGTGCTGAAAATGACCCACCACCCAAACAGTACCTGACCTGTGGTGGTCCTGTAGGGATCCTCACCATTAGATAAGTAAAGGAGACTAAATCCATAGTGAAACAGATGGACTACAGTCTGTAATTGTAGAACTACAAAGTGCATCTATATGGTAAATGGAACTGAGAAAATGGACAATGAGTTTAGAGAAAATGAGGTGGTCATAATGTTATGCCTGATCGGTGTATACACAGCAAAATAAATATTTGCATCTACACAGGTATAGCATAGCTGTTAATCACACTAAAATAAACACTTCACCTATAATCCAGGGAGCAGCTCCATAGGTGTAGATGGAGGGTTGTAAGATAAGATGGAGGGGTATAGCCAAGGACAGGCTCATCTGTCACATTCAGAAAGTCTACTATCTACAGATAAAAAAAGGCAATTTTTCAATTTCCTCACTATGCCAATAAGCCACATCCACCCTATATTAACAATGAACTATATTAAATTCTTAACTTGAGAATGTCTACGTGTATAATGGAGCCTTACCTGGTCATACCAACCCAGACTAGAAGGCACAACTCTATGCTGAAACGTTGCCGCCCTCACTCCAACAGCAAGCAGGAACTCCTGAAAAAAATCTTAGACATGAATCCACACCACCCACTAAAACAGAGTAAAAATCAGTATTAAGAGAAAATACCACAGTCAGAAAAATATTTACCTTCACATTGCGCTCAGCACTCTGAGAAGAAATCTTGAGGGCAAGGGATAGCATGCTCTGAGGCTCCACACTTAGTCCTTCAGAGGGAGCTGCTTTTTCTGATGCAGATTCACACATATACAGCACAGGCTCCAACCAGTGAGGCCGCATCCTACAGGGCAACTTCACGTCCCACACAGGGACATCTCCTTCCACTGTGCCTGACAAGCGTCACGCATATTCATACAAAGCACATTACAAAACATTTAATATATGCCCTCCATCCTAGCACAGGAATCAAAAGTCAATGTTAAACTCCAGAGTAAATCTGGACAGGTAAAGCGGGTTACCTTGATGATAAAGGCAGATTGTAGAGGTGTGGAAACAGACATAGTGCTGGTCTTTATAACCCTCGTACTGTCTGACACCGAACACAACTCCATTCTTCACCTCCATCCAGAACTCCCCATGTTTGTTCTTCAGAACACTTTTATCCGATTGCTGGTCAAGCACAAAAATAATAGCAGGCTGAGTCTCAATACTATTCATATGCTACATTACCACTGATATACAGTCTCAGGCACCCTATTGTCTTTAGGTACAACTTTTGCTATTGATGTTTTTTTTTTAGTTCTGCATTATTGAGTCAGTAGAAAACTGTTATGAAATCTGTTATGTAATGTCTTGCTTTCATTACTGACATACAAACATGTTTGTGTAACATTTAGTTTTTTGTTAGAAAAGTCACAGTCAGTCATTATCTGTACCGCTTATTCCCAGTTACGGGGTCACGGGGGAGCCGGTGCCCAGCCGGCAACTCTGA
>JAOVYV010000002.1:11640198-11650664 GCA_025674545.1 Hassar affinis | reverse complement strand
ATTGTTCACTGGTATGAATATCATCATGATGGTGGTTCTGGTAATGGCTCAGATCTGATTAGTGATTTCATCCCCAGCTTTAAACCCCTAAACCCAAAGCATAATAGCATATCAGTGAATTCCTGAGCAGTTATGTGCCACATCAGCGCCAAACGTCAGCAGTCAGCTCGAGATCCAAACACGGCTTTGTCTTTAGGATCTGATACCATGATGAAAAGCTCTGATTAAATTAGTTATTACCAAATTCTTTGGATTCTCAGGGACATCCGGGTCGTAATCCCATCGGCGGTCTTTCAGCTGCTTTCTTCCTCTGATTGGATTACGGTTGCAGCAGCTCCATTAACACGTCTGTGCATTGTTTGCGCCGATGAGGCTGATCTTAGCCCTTCAGATGGTCCAGGTCACGACTGATTAGCATGATCTAATTTCCCTCCGAATGCCGATTATAATAGGAAGGCTACGTACAAGGGTTCAACCACACGTTGGTTATACACTCATTTTTTAATCAAATTTGACTTTTAAGAAAAACATTTCACAAAAATATACAAAAGAATGCCTTTACAATTCATATGTACATTAATATCAGAAAATCAAAATATGCACTGAACACATCGTGTACTATTTATCGGTATGACAACAGATGAAATAGAAAACATTTTGCATGATATATATTCTCCATTTACTTTATTTTCCAGTTCAGTGATGTTCAATCTGTTCATGGAAGAAACAAGTTCTTCTTTCCTAAACATGATATATGACCTTAAAAGGCTTTAGCAGCACGATGAATAATGATTTTATATGATGCAACCCAGCATCAACACGCATCCTCCCTTCCCATTTATTATATTATTTATAGACCGGATAAGAAACGTCTTTCCTTTAAAAGTTTGTTCTTGAACACAAGATACGAAGCCTACACTTCTCACACACACACTCGCGCACACACACACGTTTGCACACAGAAATCACGGTTACGGCTCAAGCTAAAGATGCTACGGTTAGGAACGCCACCTACATGTGCAGGGAGGATCTGAGGTCTGATGAGTGAATACCATGTTCAGGGATGAGAGTAAAGACCACTGGAGAACCACAGTGAGCAGGTCAAGTGTACAGTGCATAGTATGCTTTGGCATGCTGACATCCGAGAATGTAACAGCTGTGTTACGTTCAGGGAGAAGGCCACGAGAGTTGTGTTCGTTGATGAAAAGATTTCTGACTAAAGAACGAATGCATCAAGACGTGGTGAGCGAAGAAAAACAAAGTCATGTAAAAAGAAAACTTGAAAACCAAGAGGTCCAACATATCTTAAAAAGTCTGCTTTAAGGCTAATCCTGTTTTGCTTGCTACACATTTGTTAGTCATTTGATTGGAAGAAACTCTTACACACCTCAAGGAACAATTACACAGACATAACACAAATAAAATAAAACTTTCCATCTTCAAACCAGTGACAGACACAGGGCAGGGGGTGCATACAGTGTATTTCAGACATCACCTTGATGATATTAGAGAATTCAGTTCTCTTTTTCAGCATCATTCAGACTGAGAGGACAGTACAGTCTGGATCAGGCAGGTGTAAAGGTGGGGCTGGAGGCATCTTCAGATACATGCACCTGGTGCCGGAAACGTCGCCCCTAAAGAGCTTCCACCCGGGATCCTTGTGCCTCCTCGCCTTCCTCTGGGCTGACATTGAGTGGCATTGAGTGTGTCAGTGAGGAGCATGGACACACCTCCATACAAACAGACTGTTTAAGAAAATAGGACATTAGAAATGAAATCCATACAAACCATAACACTAATATCTTCTCTGCTTATTATAACAAACAGTTTATCAGGGAGGGTCAGTCTTTTTTTTTTCTTAATAAAAATCTAACCAAAATGTACACTGAAGTACCAGATGTAGTATCTGAAGTACCTATGCACAATACACAACAACAGCACCTATGCACATCATTGGTTGCATCCACCAGTGTGTATATAAATTGATAGACATCTATGGAAGCTTTTAGAGCTGTTTCCACTGTGAGAATGGCAAGTTATCATGATTTTGACGGTTTAATAGTTGGAGACGGGTCATAGCATTTTGGAGGTAGAAGCCAATTTTGGATTTTCACAGATAAGCATTACAAGGGTGTACTGTGACTACAAGAATTCCAGTAAAACCTTAAACATTCAACAGCAGTGTGGCCGTATAAAGACTCTGGCAAGAAATGTTTCACATGATAGGCGTGCATCACTGCCTCAAGTAACATTTGAATTCAATGCTCAGGCCTCAACAAACATCAGTGTGAGGACTGTGCAACGTTCCCTCAAATATCCCATGGGGGACCTGCCAAGTATTATAATTATTATGCAAATTGGATTTAAGTGTCATAAAGCTGTAATTTTTTTTTTGTTTTTCAATTATTCTCATGGATGGTATTGTGTCTCAGAGTTCTTTGGATCACTGAAATCAATCTTAGACACCTGAGATAATTAATTTCCCAATTAAAGGAAAACTACTTAAGAAGGACGTTCCACATTATTAAGCAGGCCACAGGTTTCAAACAATATGGGAAAGAAAAAGGATCTGTCTGCTGCCGAAAAGCGTCAAATAGTGCAATGCCTTGCCAAGGTATGAAAACATTAGATATTTCACAAAAACCTAAGTGTGATCATCATACTGTGAAGAGATTTGTGGCTGATTCAGAGCACAGACAGGTTTGTGCAGATAAAGGCATAACGAGGAAGGTTTCTGCCAGACAAATTCATCGGATTAAGAGAGCAGCTGCTAAAATGCCTTTATAAAGCAGCAAACAGGTATTTGAAGTCACTGGTGGCTCCCGCAAACCTCAAGGTGTAGGATCCTCCAGGGGCTTGCAGTTGTGCATAAACCTGCTATTCAGCCACTCCTAACCAGTGCTCACAAGCAGAAATGGGTGCAGACATACATGAAGACATGTAGTCAAACAGCCTTGTTTACAGATGAGTGCCGTGTAACCAGGGATGGTCCAGATGGATGGAGTAGTGGATGGTTGGTGGATGGCCACCACATCCTAACAAGGCTGTCACGTCAGCAAGGAGGTGGAGGAGTCATGTTTAAGCCGGAATCATGGGGAGAGAGCTGGTAGGCCCCTTTAGAGTCCATGAAGGTGTGAAAATGACCTCGGTAAAGTATATAGAGTTTCTGACTGACCACTTTTTTCCATGGTACAAAAAGAGGATGAGTGCCTTTCATAGAAAAATCATCTTCATGCATGACAATGCACCATCTCATGCTGCAAAGAATACCTCTGTGTCAATGGTTGCTATGGGAATAAAAGGAGAGAAACTCATGGTGTGGCCTAAGAGGCACTTCACTTCAAAGCAGCAGCTCTGGGAGGCTATTCTGGCATCCTGCAAAGATATTCAAGCAGAAACTCTCCAAAAACTCACAAGTTCAATGGATGCAAGAATTGTGAAAGAGATTAAAGAAGGGGTCCTATGTTAACTTGTAACTTGGCCTGTTAAGATGGTTTTAATTGAAATAGCTACAAACCTCCTAGTGCTGCAAATTCAACAAATGACCATTTTCAGTTCTTTACAACCTATAAAATGTTTTGAAACTCTGTTCTGCATAATAATTTGGAACAGTGCATTTTGAGTTTTTTTAATTCGTTGTATACTGTAACAGCTGATGGCTTGAAAATTATACTGACTGTTATTTGCATCAACCAGTTAGGAAGAGCAGAAAAATATCATTATATCATCCATAATTTGGAACGTGGTAACTGGTAGACCTGTTTTTCTGGTACTTCAGTGTACTGCATTCATATTTACATGTCTGGCATTTAGCAGAGGCCCTTATCCAGAGCGACTTAGAAAAGTGCCTAGTGCTGGTAGACCCAAATTCAAGGCACTTTGAGCTCTGATACTGCTAGAATGAACCATATAATACCTAATACAAACAATTACAAGCAAAACAATTCCTATAACTCAAAGTACTCCTAAACTACTGATACATTTAAATCAGAGGAATACAGTGCTGATAATCCTATTTCTTTTTTTCTGTTCTGATTCTAATAATCATTTCTAATCTGACCTCACTCTGAAACAAATGCTTTGTACAGCAGTTTCTTTCCTGATCATCACAAGACTCTTGGTCAAACAGGCAGAAGTGAAATGTCTGCGGCCAACAGGAACTAAAACCACAAGAAATAAATATCACGTACCTTCTATCGTCACCTCCAGCACTGATGGCAAACCGGTCGCCACTGGTAAAGCGGATGTTGGTCAGGTGAGCCGAGTGGCCGAGAAAGCGCTTGTGTTTGGCCTGAGGAAAAGCAGGATACTGTTAAGAAGTGAGCTTTTCACATTCACAGAAATGTAGTACAGTACTGCAGGAGTACTATAGAAGGCTGAGCTTCTGAAATACCCTACTTTAAAAAAAAAGTATTCAGACAGTCGGGAGTACTTGGCAGTAAGAAAGTAAGGGCCTGTGCAGAACAGGAATATGACATTAAACATCAGGGAAGTACAGTATTTTCATATTTCCCTATTCCTGTGGTCTTTTACTTCTACATTTTATCTAGGCTACATACTGCTTCATTTGTGTACATCACAACTGTTGAAACTATAAAGACCTCTATCAAGACAATCATTTACAAGAAAATCTACAAGCAGTTATTCATACTGCCATTGAATTTTGTTACTCAAACAGCTTCCTGTATTCTCATAGGAATTTTTACATTTTACTTTTTATAAAATTATTATATGTATAAAAAATAACTTACAAATTTCTCTGGGCATGGAAAGTCGAACAGCTTTACCATCCCAAAGTCATCACCTGTGACCACGTTGAGGCCGGAATGGGAAACACATGCGCACGTTACATCAGCTTTATCTGTGTTGCGGGACCAGATTCCCACCACCTCATCCCCCAGAACACTGCACACAGACAGACAAATAGCAAACAGCAACAGGAGTTAATGTAGGAAAATCCATACAGTGATCATGAAAGTGCGAATTGAAAGTGCATACTCTTGCAGTGGGGTATATGATGTAACCCTGCTGCTGATTTACTGATTTGCTGCTGCAAATACTATAAAAGTCTTAGCTGACGTGAAATGGAAGATGACAATAACTCCAGACCAGGCTTTCCACAGGGATTATCGAGTGGAGGAAGAGACGTGATGTAATTCTATGTCTGGTTTGTTTAACCAGTGTGCAACATGGCCCTCTGATCAACACTGAGTATCTGAATGCTATAACACTTGTATAAATGGCTGGTATTAGACGAAGCTTATAGAATTGTCCACAGGCACAGTTTTAAACACGCAGCAGTCATTTGTTCCCTGAAATGAGAGCACTGCAGTGTTCTGCGAGTTACCTTGTCCAGGTGGCCCAGGTGATTCTGTCTACGACTGTCTGCTCTGTGACCTGCTTTCCAGAAGGCACTTCATAAACCAGCCGTTTATAAGCACCAGTAGACAACTACAGGGAGCAACACAACACAGGAAACAAATGGAACGTCCAAGAATATAACATTAATGAATAAATAATGTCTGTTATGAGTAGGGAATATAAGCAAATGTTGAACCAAGACATGGCAGAAACAAATCTATTATAAGTGCACACACACATAAGGGTGTACCTGTAAATAACAGCTATCAGCAGAAAAGTCCATCTGAATGACAAAGCTTGGGATGTCTCTGCAGCAGTTAATGCGGTTCAGCTGAGGTCCCAAGGTCAGATCATAGAAATCTACAGCATTCTCACTTGAGCCAACAGCAAGATAACGTGAGTCTGGACTGAACCTGTGGAGGAAAACAGGGGGTTGTGGGCACTTGACTTACATATACAAACGGCATCTATGGAAAAGTTTCTAAAAATGCACTAAAAACTAAAAACTGTAATTTGTTTAATCTCTTGAACTTGTTTAACTGATAAAAGTACAAAGAAACATTTCAGTGTTCTCACCGACAAACCGAACTGTATTTTATAAATATAAAGAACAGAATCAGATGCCTGCAACTCAGAAAAAGGAGGTAAAATAAGACTGAAATGTTTATACAAGTAACACAGGTACACAGGAGCATCCACCAAAGGCTTAGTCTTTGCAAGCAAGAATGGGTCGTGGTTCACAATTTCGTACCAATCTTCATGAGAGAATTGTCAGGCAGTTCAAATATGATGTTTCTCAGCACAAGACTGCAAAGAACTTAGGTCTTTCATCATCTACAGTTCATAATACCGTGCAAAGATTCAGGGAGTCAGGGGAAATCCTGGTGTGTAACTGTCAAGGGCGGAAACTGCTGCTGAATGCGTGTGACCATAGAGCCCTCAGGTGGTATTGTTTGAGAAACCATTATGCTACCTTGATGGATGTAGCCGCATGGGCTCGGGAGTACTTTGGAAAATCATTGTCACTTAACACAGTCTGGCACTCCATCAAGAAATGCAACCTGAAACTGTATTGTACAAAGAGGAAGCCCGAGGTCATCTGAGATGAGATGACCGAAAGACAGTGGAAACGTGTTCTGTGGTCAGGCGAGTCCACATTTCAGCTTGTTTTTGGCAAAAATGGACATTGGATTTTATGTGCCAAAGATGAAACAGACCATCCAGACAGTTACCAATGAAAAGTACAAATTCCAGCATCTGTGATGACATGTAGGTGCATCAGTGTCCACAGCATGGGTGATCTGTCTGTTTTTGTGATGTTACCATTGATGCTGAGGCTTATATTGGTATTTTGGAGAGACATATGCTGCTATCAAGATGACATCTTTTTCCAGGAACTCCATGTCCATTTCATCAGGACAAGGCCAGGTCTCATTCTGCGTGAGTTGTAACAGTGTGGCTTGACTGGCTTGCTTGCAGTCCAGATCTGTCTCCAATTTTCAAGTCTTGTACACAATAAGAATGGGCAAATTCCCCTTGTAAAACCGCAACAATTAATATCTTCAATTCCAAAATGATTAAAAAGTAAAAATTTAAAGAAATATGACCCAGAGATAAATATGCATCTGTCCCAACCTTTTTGAGTAGGCATCAATTTCTAAATTTGTTTATATTTAATCATTAGAATTAAGTTCATCATTGAAAATACTGAAAATCATTTCTTTCTCCTTTTATCTGTTAAATAAAGCTTCAAGTGAATGAACAAATTACACATTTCAGTTATTACTGCATTTTAGAAAGAGTGCCAACTTTTTTGGAAATGGGGTTTTGCATGATATTTTTTTAACTTTCCTTTAAAGATGCAATGGGGAACATTTAGTTAAGGTCAGATAAAGTTAAGAGAAACGAAAACACACACGGCAATTAGCAGCAATACGCTTTCATAAACTCTAGCTAGACTCTAACCTGATATCCTGAATGGCAGTGCGGCGATCTCTTTTCTTGCCCCAGATCTTCAGGGATGTTACAATGAGGATGATGAACTCTCCATTCTTCATGCCTATCGCCACCATATCACCCTCAGGACTATAGGTGACAGTGCGTGCAGGATGGCCCAGGTTCACCTTATTCAGCATCTTCTGTTTTTGGACCAGAGGAGTACTAGAGTATTAGTGCTGTTAGAACCTTAACAAACTGATGGTGACATTTTGGTGACTTCTTCTCAGTATCTGGTTCTATATCAAAGGTACTGCATTCTAATGAGCTCACACTGCATTAGATCAAGTAGATGCTATGAGTGTGAGTGTGTGTGTGTGTGTGTGTGTGTGTGTGTGTGTGTGTGTTACCTTCTCAGGAATGTCCCAGAGGCGTACTGTGCCGTCCTCTGCAGCAGACAGAAAGACGTCTCGTGTAGGATGAGCTCCCAGTCCCCAGATGGGGCCGTCCATGTGGCCATTCACCAGGATGTTACACGCTGCATTCTTCTCCCCTACCTCAATGATCTCTGCATTCCGTGTACCCACAAGAATCTTACCCTAAACAGAATGGCACATTATTGAGGAAGGGTGATGGCAGAAAATTGTTTTGAGTCTCCATTCAAAATTATTGCGCAAATGATATTTGTCTCTGCTTTCCCTAACAGGTCGATGAAAATGACAGTCAGTATAATTTACAAAAAAGTCATTTAAAAGTCATGAACTGTTACAGTATTAATCAAATTTTATTGACTAATCCTCCCAATAATAACAGTATTTTTAAAAATAAAAAAACTGAAAATGCACTTTTCCAAATGATTATGCAGAACAGAGTTTCAAAACATTAAAACAACTGAAAATAGTCATTTGTTGAATTTGCAGCACTAGGAGGTCATATTTACTGAAATCAAAACCATCTTAACCATCTTGGAGAGTTTCTGCTTGAATATCTTTGCAGGATGTCAGAATAGCCTCCCAGAGCTGCTGTTTTGATGTGAACTGCCTCTTAGGCCACACCATGAGTTTCTCTTCATGTATGTCTGGGCCCACTGCAACCGATTTTGCTTGAATTCTTTTTACAAAGCTAATGTTGTTACTGCATTTGCAGTGTAGTAAACATGCAGTGTAAATCATCCTCTGTAGTACCTTGCCTCTGCAGACAGAGCGCACACAGTCGATGATCTGACCAGTCTCCAGTCTGAAAGCCCTGCAGCGCTTCAGCTCCTGATCCCACAATTTCAGTGCACCACCCTCCTTAGATCTACTCACAGCAGTACACACACACACACATATACACACACACACACACACACACAGCTGTCTTGCTATACAGTAGATTATTGGGTTACAGGAGTAAGAGAAATTTTAGGTCTATTCTGCCGGACACATCCTTATCTACTAAAGCATTTTTTTTTTTAATCTAAAAAAAAAAGTTCAACACATCATATAATAATGCAGTCCTGAACCTACACCTTAAAACCACACGTTCTTTACTTGTCCACAAACACTCGACCAGCCCTGCAAGTGTGATGTGAAAGAGGAAGGGGACTCACGGTCGCTCTTTGCCGCCTGTGACGATGAGGCCATCTCGCAGCGTGGTGTACATGGTGAACACAGGACCAGTGTGTGCCTTGGCCACAATTCGTACTAGAATGTGTTCCTTCCATACACACACATCTCCACTAATGGTACCTGTAAATGTCAAGTTATTCTGAAAAGAAAACAAATCTGCACTAATCTAGTGACCTCTAAGCAAGACAGAACAGTACAAGCAAGGCACTTTTCATTACGGCTCATTATGGCAATTTCAGCAATGTACACAATAATATTTGCATGTGTGTGTTTTTTCATTGTGAACAACTGCTACATTTTCTACAGAATGTCCTAGTCTAATCCGTCCACAGCAGAATACGTTTTTTACTTCATTTATTCTAGTTCATCAAGTTAGAGACACTAATCTTAGTGTAGTAGTACAGAAAGTCACCATGTTCATAACAGTTATTGCCACTATTATGTATTTGTTATTTATTTATTATTATTTATTATTTTTTTATAAGCCTCATCTTTCATTAACAGCCGACAAACCCAGTCCTGCAGATACTGAGTAACGCCTGTGTGGAAATATGAGGAGATATACTTACAGCTCCGAACGCCACAGAGAGCATGGTCTGCATGCGGGCATCCTCGATGGAGCTGAGGACTCCTTTTTTGCTGAGCAGAGCCCGGCCGGCGAGCGTCCAGAAGCGTACATGCTTTATGCCCACAGACACAAACTGAGTGTCCGAGTCTGGCCGAAACTCAGCCACAAAGATCCGCTGTGTGTGGCCCGAGTGACTGGCCACTTTGGCACCTTGGCGAAAATAACAGAGGAGGTAATGCTGTAAGCGACTGACTCAAGGAGTGTCCTGTGTAAAGACGGACAGAGTGGAGCGGAACATTGAAAATCAGAGTGGACATACCTTCCTGCCACTTCCAGATGGTGATGGTGTGCTCAGGGTCCAGGCCGACAGACAGGAGCAGCTTGCCAGTGGCACTGAAGCTGACTGAGCAGATGCCCCGGGAGTGATAGCTGCGCAGCACAGACAGAGTCTGCTTGTTCATGGCGTCCCACACATGGATGGAAGGAGATGTGGCTGAGGAGCAGGTAGCAAATTTGATTCAGTCTATATCTCAGAAACAATTATACTAAACTTAATAAATAAATACCATACAGTGACTTAAATGTTTCAGCTGATATCCTATAACAGGCTAGAGTCTTGTACATGCCACTTATCATTTAATGGTCAGTATTCTTAAATGAAATAAGTATATTAGTTATTAGCTATATATCTATGAAATAACATTTAGGCAAAAATACAAGATATTGTACTACTATAATAACAACATTAGACAATGAAACTGTTAGACAATGAAACTGAAACACCTGTCATTTTAGACAACAATAATTTATTAGTATGGTGTAGGGCCTCCTTTTGCGACCAATACAGCGTTAATTCGTCTTGGGAATGACATCTACAAGTCCTGCACAGTGGTCAGATGGATTTTAAGCCATTCTACTTGCAGGATAGTGGCCAGGTCACTACGTGATGCTGGTGGTGGAAAACGTGTCCTGGTATGCTGACATTACCCTGG
>JAOVYV010000002.1:11623390-11638424 GCA_025674545.1 Hassar affinis | reverse complement strand
TTTAGTCAAGGTCAAAGTGCAGAGAGACTGTTGTGTCACTGATGTGTGAAAGGACAGTCTCACAAACATACCTACTTGGCCAGTTGCCACAACGTTGGGGAACTTGGGGTGCTGATTAATGGTGAGGCACAAAATGTCATCACTGTGTTCCACATAGAAGCTCTGGCAGGCTAAAGGAAACACACAGAGCACATCCTGCATTGCACCCAAAAACCCCGTGTTCAGATCCTTTAGCTCGTTTTACATACTCTTTTAGCGTACCTGTTGTTAAGTTAAGCACGATTCCGACTGAAGCCGTGTGGTAGATGATATCCGCCCCCTCGTTTAGGTAATGCACGTTGTTCCGGCAGTCGTTGCCCCGGTAACCAAACACCAGTTCTAGCACCAGGTCCTGCGATAAGAGTCAAATATGGGTTAGAGTCAGAGGTCATCTCCATGGAAATGGCAGAGAGGTTAAAAGAGTCCACTTGCAGGATGGGAGAGGACAGGCGGAGAATAACCGTTCTGAAATTGAATTAAGGAAGGTTAACGAGATGACTGAGGCTAATGTCTCTTCCTCAGGGCTGTGCATGTGGATACCACATCTCCCATATCAAACAGGCCACACATTCAGGACTTGTGATAACCGTGTCTGTAGGTCTATAGAATAATGTTCATGCAGGGCTTTCTATAAACAAGCTAATATATGACCATAATATTCAATTGTATTAATATTAAATGGTATTAGCATAATTACATGATAAAGACTGCTGCTTGAGTTCTTCACTGTTTATTTCTTCAGATACTCAAGCCACCCTCTACTAATGTAGTATGACTTGTTTTACATGTCATTTACCTCAATGGGCCTTTTCTTCTTGCCCACATTGTTGGTTTGCAGTTTCTCTGGTACTGGTAAAGCCCTGCTTACTGGGGGTCTGTGCCCAAATCAAGCACAAATACAAAGAGTTAAATGTACGACTAGCAGACAGCAGTTTTAAACAATTGGAGTGTTAAGAGCATGGATGTATATCAGAGGACAATATATGGCATTTAGGTTAAACACATAACATGATTGTGTTAGGCTGTCTAATATCAAATATCATAAGAATTTAGAATGATCATGTGACTGGTATGGAGTACGAACAACCAGACTTACCTTGAGCCCCTTCACGGCAGCATTGACACAGAAAAGGAACATGTTAGAACCAGTGACTCTCGTTTAGCTGTCAGGCAAGAGCACCAGATTGAAAGAACACAACATAGAGACACTGAGAACACAAAATACACAAACATAGAGCCCAAGCACCTACGAATTTAAGCAATTTTCTTAGTGACAGCAGTGATTATGTAAAGCCAGCAGCATGTGGTCTGAAACACAATGGCACAGAGCTGGAAATGCAAGAGGCAGAACATACCCTGCAAAATCAAATTATGTGGAGGAAGTGCAAGTCTATGATCAGAGCCAAAGTACACAAAAGTCTTGTTGGGAAGTAAAACGTATTCAAAGTAACAGAAGGACAGCCAACACTGAGCAATACAGTCTCACTAAAGTCCCTTGCTGCAAATATATCTAAAATCAGCCAATTGCTTGTACTTATTCTAATGAAAAAGGAAAAGGAGCTCTAAATGAAAACACTGTATGCGGTATATACACAGATATTCATAATATTCACAGAGCACAACTGAAACTTTTTTTCCTTTACAGCAGCACTTTGTTCTTCTTACCTGACTACCCCCTGCCTTCATGTGGTGACAGGAAAGAGTGCAACGTAGAGACAGACATAGAATTAAGGATGAGAGGAAGAGAAAGACAGCAGAATGCTAAATTACTAAGAGACAACATGCTCGCTATGAAACACTACTCTTGGGTTTTACAATGGAGTTCAATGCCAAAACAGCCTTTAATCCGATCCAACTATTCGACTGATCAATATTCTGACATGACATCTATTTTCGGTTTTAAAAAGAGTCTGATTTTTCATTTTGGAAAAGAGGGATACGGGGTGATGGTGAAATATAGTCTGTTCTCAGCCAAATGTCAAATACTAACCACATGATTTATTGCTGTCAGTGAAGCGTTTTTACAGGGCTGCAGGTCAGTGATCAGTCTGTGGAGACTGCTATGCAGTAAAATCGCCTCGGTTGCATAAACTCTTATTGAGATAAATCCATTTCTATTGAATTCTTACTAACGTGTTACTGTAGCACTCCAAGTTTGCTGTATATGAATTATAGTTTTTTTGATGCAGTATGACGTTTGCCTTCAGGTTTAACAAAACTGGTTTGATATTCTCTCTAATATACACCGGAAATGAACTATGAGTGTGAGCTAAACACATAATACAAGAATCCAAAGAACAGAGCACATCATTAATTAAAAATGACTAAAAATATGTAAAAATAAATAACATTTAAAATTATTTTGTATACAGGACCGACAGTGTATAAATACTTCACAATTACATTTAAACCCTTTATAAAATGGGGCTGAAGATTTTTTTATAGTACAGTATAAAAGGCTAAGCATCAGGTTGCTATGCAGGGTGCATTGATTACTACGGCACTTTTCAAAATAGGGTCCATGATTAAAAATGACTGAATGAATGATTAAAAATATATATATAGATAGAGAGATGGAAAGAACCTGCCATTATCAAAGTCATTATATTATACTGAGTTCTTGTAGCTATTAGGCAATTTGATTGGCCCCTTGCGGTTAATCCAAGCAACTCCATTTATATAACAGTTAAAAGGGTCCCTGGCTACAAAACGTTTGAGACTACAAATAAATAAATAAATAAATAAATAGATAGATAGATAGATAGATAGATAGATAGATAGATAGATAAATAAATAAATATAAACAGGTACATGTATCAGAATTTATACGTCTTTATCCCTGTACCAACCTTGTACCAGTCATCAGTCAATTATCAGTCACTCATGTGACAGCACTGCAGTGCATAAAAGCACACCCTCAGTTCATTTTCATATTAAACATCAGAATGAGGAAAAGTTTGATCTCAGTGCTTTCGACTTTGGCACATTTGTTGGTGCCAGACGGGCTGGTATGAGTATTTCAGTAACTGCTGATATCCTGGGATTTTCATGCACAACAGTATCTCGAGTTAATTGGTGAGAAAAACAGAAAAAAACCCACTGAGCAGCAGTTCTGTGGGTGGAAATGCATCGCTGGTGAAAGAGGTTAGAGGGAAATAAGGCCAGACTGTTTTAAGCTGACAGGAAGTCTACAGTAATTCAAATAAACACTATTTACGAGGGCACTGGAAACTGGAAGACCGGAAACATTGCCTTGGCACTGCACCGCTGCCACATGATTGGCTGACTGGTTAATTGCATGAAAAAGCAGGGATACAGGTATTCGTATGAAAGTGGAAAACTTGATCCGAGTTCTGTAATACTACATACAATGTATCTGAAGTTTTGAAGGTAGGGTTGTACAAAGGCTTTCACATACCTTTCATCTGCTGAAGGCTCTTTCTGCTGTAAGTGGGGCTTCACCCCTGCCATGGGTCTCACACTGGTAGATAGGGCCTTGATTACATAGTTGATTTCATTCTCTCGAGTCACATCACTATCGTACCCTTCAAGGAGCCAGAAGACAGAGAGCAGAAGATGAGATGACCCTATCCTACCCTGTGCTCCTATCTTTTAGAGCATAGTTCAAAGTTCAGAGCATCTATCAGCATTTTTTTTAAACAAATATTAAGAGGATAATATTCGAACATATAGATATATATCTATGTCTAGCCATAACACATAAAATTCAGCATGTTTCTCTCACCACCATCATCCTCACTCTCGATGTCGGATTCCTCACTATCGCACTGGCGCACCTCCCGACAGCCCTCAGTGTCGTGGGTCCAAATCATCAGAGACATGTCAGCTCCACCCACCGTCACCAGCATAGAATCATCGTGTGTCCAGCGGACATTGGTCACATGGGTGCTGTGGGCCACATATCGCTTGAACTTCGCATATTTTCCCTGATTAATATTAGAGAACATTTAACACAATTAAGTGATCATCAAGGCAAACACAAGTAAAATTCAAAAGCAAATTCAACAAGAGACTCAAAAGTGCTGCTTGAACCTCCCTGGTATTTTCTTTTAAACAAGAATCATTCTTACCTTAACAGGATACCTGAAGAGCTTTACATATCCAAGGTCATCGCCTGTTGCCAGCACCTGTCTGTCGTTGCTAAGACATGCCGCTGTTACCTCGGTAACCTCGCTAACCACTGGCCAGATGCCCTCACAGGAGCTCCCCAACACACCAGTCCACATGCTCCACTCAATCTTCTCCACCTGGACAGCGACACAACACCCAGATTACGATTTAAGACTTTCACAATCACAAGCCAGCAAGGTATGCCCCTGTGATATTGCACTAACGATATTAAGTGTAGCCCAATTCCTTGTCTCCAAATTTAGACACACAAATGAAAAGTGGGCCATGTTCTTGCCCTTATGAGTGCCCTTTCTCCATTTAGACCTAAGATAAGAAGCAGGTTACAGTAACCACAACAATACTTTGAGTATCTCTCACCTCGATGGGGGGAATGGTTTGCTTCTTCCCACGAGGGGCCTCAAAAAATAGCTGCTCCTTCGTTGCAGTGTTGACCTGCAAAAGCTTCCCTGCAGAAAGCAGGCGCAGCTGTTATAAAGACTCACAACACAAAGCCTACAAAAGAGTCATGTTGAGGAAAAAATGCATAAAAGCAAGCAAACAAAAAAAATATACAATGCATAAATAATACAACAAAATCTTTTACAGAATGCATGCCTCTTTAAGTTGTTCAGCTAAATTAATTTTAGTTCAAATGACCATCCTCCCTATGCTGGTTAATGGTGATGTAATATACAGATTAGCCAATAAAAGCTTACTGCATAAATTGAATAGAATCTACCATTCTGCTGTTTGCTACAAATGCCCCTTGTAAAACTCATTACTGTTCTCTTTACGCTTCATTAAATTGGCCATCATTGCACACTCATCGTACAATTCATTAGTACATGTTGATTTACAAAACCCTTCTTGGCCTATCCCCCCCTTATCTTTGTCAGTTGTTGCAGTCCCAGTCCTTTAGTTCTAACACTCGTTCTGCCCAGCTGATCACGCTGAGAGGTCCCAAAACAAATACAGTTTTTGGTTTGTCCTCATTTCAGTCAGCTGCAGCCAAAGACTGGAACTCGCTTCAATAAACACCAGGATTGGTTCATTTTATTCCAAAGTCAGCTTTTGGGAATTCTGTTAATGTTCGTTTAGCTGAAAGACGTAATTGCTTCATAGATACTCTTTGATGTTGTTTCTTATCTTATTTAATCGTGGTTGTTTCTTATCCTGTTTGTTGGTTCTTTTCTTGTTCTCTGTCGTTGTCTTTGTTGTACGTTTCAAAAGGCTTTTCCTTTTGCCAGGCTGCCATTACAAATCAGAAGTTGTTCTTAATGAATTAAAACAACAGCCTAACCTGCTTTGTTTATGATATGCAGTAACACCTGGACTACTTGGACTACTCTTTATTATTCTCTATTCATGTCTATGTTATTTATGTTTGCCTATTAGTTTTGTCTTACCTCGTTTGTCCCAGTCCAGGTGGGTGATGTGGTTCATGGAGCCTTTGCATACTCCCACTCTCTTACTGCTCATCACATGATATATATCCACAAAGGTGTCACCGGAGGCTACTGCCAAATATTTCCCTGCACCTGCGGCAGGTGGACACATTTCTGAGCCTTAAGTCATTCTCATTTCCACACTAATTATTACCACTAGATGTCTTTTTACAATATTAAAGAAGTCATACTGAATTAAATGTCAAATTTCTCATACCCTATGACACAGTCAGTATGAAAACTTTGTTTCTTTGTAAACCTGTGCAAGTCTTATTTTGAACTTTTTGCGCTTTTGAATGTCTTGCCGTCTGACAGGGCCTCTATTTTCAAATTCAGACCCTGACAGACACTATTTGTGGCTCGCCTCAGAATAGACTCAGTACTCGGTGTGATGTGTCTGGCTTTTACACCGGCTCCAGCCTGCTGACTTACCCGGGGAGAAGCGGATATCAGAGATGATGTCCTTGCGGTGGTGGAATGACACCAGGTCCTCCAGAGTGTCTGCATTAACAATGAGGAAGCTGCCATCGTTTAGCCCTACTGCCAGAGCCTTGCCGTCCGGAGAGAAACAGCAGCAGCGACCACCTGCAGTTAAACAAACACGGCCACTACACGCTAATCACCACTTTCTGCTTTCAAGTACTAACAGGTATAATGGATTTTTCAATTGCTTAAGGCTTTTGGAGAGCCAGTAACAATAAAGCATCCGGCATGTACTAAGTGTAGAATGTGAGAAGACCAGATTAGCTGTTAGGGAAATGACAAATAAATTCAGCCTTATCTAATTAATACAGAGACGACAGTTTGAAGATGATCTCACAGTTATTTGATTAAAATGTTTTGGTCGATTGTTCTTTTTTGTTTTTATATTGCAGCATAAAATGAATGCACTGATTATTCAAGAACTTTTCTGCTACAGAAACTTTAAGTGTCTCTGCCTTCAAGAAATCAATATGCTTTTAAGAATAACTGGCATTTTATGAGCATATTTTGATGTCCTCATATTATAATTTTGGCTATATTCAAACATCAGGCTTACTAAAATACTCACGATTCCTTGCTCCCTATGAATCAACCCATTACTGTTTAGATACAGAATTCACTAAAGTTTTAATCACGGATGAAGGAAGGTTCCAGCTTACCTTTCTTGAGTTTGCGCACAGCGAGCATGCAGTGGCTGGGAGAGAGATCCCATATACGCAGGGTCTTGTCATCACTCACAGTAGCACACAGCGGCAGGTGAGGGTGGGTGGCCAAACCCCACACCTCTCCCTCCATATGACCCTGGCCACCCAAAACAGGTAACACACTTCAGCTCAGTTAGCACACACCATGATTAATGCCCTTATATAACACATTCTCTCACTGCAACTGTTAGTGCTGCATTACCAAAAATCACTGCAGCATATCGATCATAGCTATATGGTATAGAGAGAGAGAGAGAGAGAGAGAGAGAGAGAGAGAGTTCAAAGTGATACATTCTCTAGCATAAAACAACAAGCTATGAGGCTTTACAATACTTTTTCAGAATCTAGGCCCAAAGCAGTGGCTTCAATAGGACGGAGCATAAAATACCAATATGTTTCGTATTCACAGCCAAGTGTCTAGAGACCTGCTGAACAACCCATTTACTCTAGCACTGAAAGGCTTTTCTTCTCGTCTTGATAATTAACAACAAAAGAGTTAAAGGAAGATGCTGACTTGGCTAGAGTGCTGTGATTAGCTGCAAATTAGCACTGTTCAGAACGTACACCTGTTACAACCAGCACCTGCCTGCCCCAAGACAGCCCTTTCAGACCTACACCTAAATAACACGACCAACATCTAGCTGCAATAAAAGAACTACAATGCTGTGATGTTCCGAACAAGCCTGGCTGTGTGAAAGGACCATATTCAGTCTAGCAGGACAATAAATGACTCAGACAGTCAAAGCCCAGGTTTATACCATATTTGGCATAAAGGGTAAAAAGGCCCTGTAGAGTTTAGTGAAGTGAAATGCCTCATTACATGGCATGCAATGAAATACTTTATTTACAATTATTTAACACCCAACAGTGCATGCAATTTATCACCCTGATCCTGTTTAACCTTATTATTTGATGTTCCATGCTAAAATGAATCTTGTATTAGCTGCTGTAGTAGTAACCTTGTCAAATACACATCCTAAAACATGCACTACGTTCTCAAATTTATTACATATAAGTTACACAGAAGCATCAATAATGGTTATTACATAAAAAATGTGCTCTTAACATTTCAGACAGACAGACAGACAGATAGACAGACAGACAGACAGACAGATAGATAGATAGATAGATAGACAGACAGACAGATAGACTATATTGCCATAAGCATTCCCTTGCCTGCCTTCACACACATATGAGCTTATGAGTGGCATCCCATTCTTAATCCATAGGGTTTAATATGATGTCAGCCCTTTACAGCTATAACAGCTTCAACTCTTCTGGGAAGGCTTTCCACAAGGTTTAGGAGTGTGTTTATGGGAATTCTTGACCATTCTTCCAGAAGCGTGTTTGTGATGTCAGACACTGATGTTGGGCGAGAAGGCCTGGCTCACAGTCTCCACTCTAATTCATCCCAAAGGTGTTCTATCGGGTTTTCTGTCTGTATGGACCTTGCTTTGTGCACTGGTGTGCAGTCATGTTGGAACAGGAAGGGGCCATCCCCAAACTGTTTCCAAAAAGTTGGGAGCACGAAATTGTCCAAAATCTCTTGGTATGCTGAAGCATTAAGAGTTCCGTACACTGGAACTAAGGGGCCGAGCCCAACTCCTGAAAAACACCCACACCATAATCCCCCGTCCAACAAACTTTACACTTGGCACAATGCAGTCAGACAAGTACCGTTCTCCTGGCAACCGCCAAACCCAGACTCATCCATTAGATTGCCAGATGGAGAAGCGTGATTCATCACTTCAGAGAAAACGTCTCCATTGCTTTAGAGTCCAGTGGCTGTGTGCTTTACACCACTGCATCCGATGCTTTGCATTGCACTTGGTGATGTAAGGCACACTGTTCTTGAGATAATCTGAAGGCCACATGAAGTTTGGAGGTCTGTAGCAATTGACTCTGCAGAAAGTTGGCAACCTCTGCTCACTATGCACCTCAGCATCTGCTGACCCCACTCTGTCATTTTACTTCTACTTTGTTATAATAGTATAATAGTATAATAGTATAATAGTAGTTGACTGTGGAATATTTAGTAGAGAGAATATTTCACAACTGGACTTGCTGCACAGGTGGCATCCTATCACGGTACCATGCTGGAATTTACTGAGCTCCTGAGAGTGACCCATTCTTTCACAAATGTTTGTAGAAGCAGTCTGCATGCCTAGATGCTTGATTTTATACACCAGTGGCCATGGAAGTGATTGAAACACCTGAATTCAATGTTTGGATGGGTGATCGAATACTTCTGGCAATATAGTGTACATAGATAATCAAAAGCATCATTAACACTCATGCTAAGATGTGCTACTTAGCAGAATGAGGGAGACATGGCTATGCATAACTCTATACCTGGACTAAGAGCGTGATAGGCCCAGTTTTATCCACCTCCAGAATCTCTCCGTTCTTTGTTCCTACCAGTATGTGTCCATGCCCCAGAGATATGGCACGAATGGAGGGGTTGTCTTCCAATAGTAATCCTACACAGTGAGGATTCATCATGAGATGCAATATAGAAGAATTTTGCTAAGCTATGTAGGACGTGGTATTAAGAGGTGCTATGAATCTCACCGACTCACCTTTCGACCCTGGGGCAAGCACAGATCTCTTGATAGCATATGTCTTGAGGCACCTCTCAAACGTGTCATCCCACAGAGCGACTATGCCATCTTTCCCACCAGTCACAAACCCCTGTGTAGGGATAATGAAAACCATTATTCACTGCTACACCACTAATAAAACACAACAGCTCCTTTATGTTGTTTTCAATAAAGCTTTATGAGATTACCACTTCAAGTCTGATTATCAACATTCATGCTGTCATTTCTCTCTCACACACACATACACACACACTCTCGGGTACCTTTTCCAGCGCATGCATGCTGAAGACTGGTCCGTCATGAGCTTTAACTGTCTTCACTAGGAACATGTCCCTCCAGATGCAGATGTCCCCGGTGCATGTCCCAGAGAACACCATCTCCTCTGTCCAGCCATATACTGCGCACATCATGGTCTCCGTTTTCCCTATGCTTCCCTTCTTCCCAATCAGGCCTCCACCTATGATAGCACAGAAGCAAGCTTGTGTAGTTTGTGTGTTGTGTGTTGATATAGAAATATATTACACATTATCTATTGGAATATAAGCAATTATTTGTAATTATTACAATTACAGAGTTTCATTTGCCTTTAGTGCAAAACAAACATGTAGTCTTACCTGCTTTATGCCAGAACTTCATGTGCTTCACCCCAGCCGTAATGAGCTTATCAGGCATATACGGATTGATTTTAACAACAAATATCTTGTCCTTGCTCCCCCTGTATAAAGAAACGGAGAAAGATTTTAAAGACACGTCACACAACTTTCATAATATTAAGCACACATCTTCCCATGCAATTGTCAGTTTCAGAAAAGTCGCAGCATAAAGCTGCTCCCTGTCATAACAGAGAAGCGTTAAAGTTCACAGGAGCCAAAGCCTGGCTGTAATTGAGCTGTCTGCTGTGCCACTTTCACTGTCTGACTCCCAGCCACCAAGGCAGCCATGTGCAGCTGAGAGAACAGACACTGCTGTCTCACTCCCCACATTAGGCCCTGTCGCAGTGGCTACATTGTCAGAGCCTATTTACATCCACCCGCATGTCAACCCTCACCAGAGCCCCGTGGTGCAGCCACCGTCATCAGCTCCTATACTGCTGAGATATTACATCTGGAGGTGGTGTGGAGGAGTTGTTCTAAAAACAATATTATGTACCTGGTATATGTAATAACACCAATACATCATATTCAGGACCTAAACAATTCCCAGCAAAACATTTACTATTCATAGATGCATCGCATGAAAATGATTATTAGTGCAGCTTTGGCAGAGATGCTATTTTCAGGTGCAATGAAAAAGACAGCAGCCCCTGATGGGTTAAATATAATTTTGACTGACCTACAATTACTAAGCTGTGACTGTTGAGTGTGTTATGACAGGAGGATTAGAAGGGTTATTTCTTGGTTTAATGGCTCATGAATAAGCACTGAGGCTCATGAATAAGCACTGAGGCACATTCATCATGTGAAATAGAGCAGCAAGTTAACTGCCATATGAAAGGGCAATATAGGAACGGAGCAAAAAAAACAACAACCAGCTGTTAATGCGAATGTGTCATTAAAATAATAGAAATGGTGACAGTACGTTCATAGAAAATTAGTCAAGATTCAAAGCAGAGTTTTTTTAAGCAGATTTTCTTATTATGGACACAAAAACCTGATAATTAAGTCACATACAAATTTCCTTTTCAACACCACCAAGAAAAAACCCTCAAAATCCCAAATATCATGCAGACGGCCAAAGACTAAGTGCAATCCGAAACATACAGCGTCCTGCAGAACATGTTTGTTTTATTGTAAACATCATACATATTGCGATTCATGATTCTCAAATATCACGTTGATAAAAGGTGGCAAACCGGAAAGCTGAGAGCTTTTCTCCTTTCCTCCAGTCCCAAAGCACAATGGTGTGATTGTCATCCAGACCCACTGAGGCCAGTCGCTTTCCATCCGCTAAAAACAGACAGACAACAAGACGGATACAACATCCACGGTGACTCTAACAGTAACACAGCAGTGTAGTTTAGTATATAATCTATGCCTTGTTATCATGTAATGAATGCAACAAGATGTCACCACAAATACATTAGAAGAGTAAGTAAAGGTGTGAGATAATCTGCATCATTCGGTATTTAGTCATACACATAATTAAAATGTGCAGCGTATTCTTTAGCACATGACTAAAGACAACGATGTACGTGAAGCTTAAATCATTTGTCAGACCAGACTTTCTCCAGCTCCCGTGCTCCTCTCTCATACACAGAGTCTGCTGCTATTTCCAGCTAGCAGACACACAGGCAGGAGACAGAGAACTCGCAGTCTAACCATATTACCGAGAGGCTCTGTAGCGTATATGCTATTCATCAGTAAAAATCCCATTTCAGACCCGAAATAGCTCACTAAAGCTCCTACTTCTTTATAATATGGAATTTTAGATAGAATCAAAATAGGTGTACGGGCTTAAAGTACTCAAATTAGGATCGAAAAAGCAAATCTAGTATTAAAAGATGATTTCATGAAGCACTGCTATAGTATATGGTAATGGTTATAAAAGCCAAATACTGTTGGTTGTCAGATTACCTGAGAAGTCAAGTGCACACACTCCAAATTGGTGGAATCCATTAAGAACAGACAGAGGCTTCAAAAACTCGGTTTCCCAGATGTGTATGGAAGAGTCTCTTCCCACCTGTTCAAAGATGGATATGAACTGAAAATGAAACGATTCAAGTGAACAAACAGCAACTAGAAAGTGCAGAAACTGGGAGTGTGGTCTGTGTGCACGTGCGTGTGTGTGTGTGTTTGTGTATGTGTGTGAAAGAGAGAGAGAGATAGAAATAGAGAGAGAGAGAGAGAGAGAGAGATAGAGAGAGAGAGATAGACACTACCTAATCTGGGAAAAATAACCAAATCCAGGAAATGGATGAACAGACTAATGGCTGAACTTGTTCAGGACTTGGGATGTGTCTTTACAGATCACACAAATATTCAACTGGATTAGCTTGGCTTTATTTTTGCCAGACAATGTGCATTTGTCTGAATGGAAAATATATTTAAAGATATTTAGGAAGATATATTTTTATGGAGTATTGCCAACTCCTTTAAAACTTCTTCTGGATGCACATGATTAATGACTTGTCTTATCTACAGACATTGAAACATCTGTATAGCGCTATCTCTCTTGGATATGTGCCCACTGGAATTTGCTTGTGTTGTGTATACTCATACTGTAGTTGTATGTATGCCTGCGAGTAAACAGACAGCGATTTAATTTTGAGGAGAAAATGAGCTTGACTAGCTTTGAGTCTGATTGTGGCGTAATTATTGGGTTTAATTAAAACATTTGAGAAGAACCGGCTTGATGAGCATACTTGGCCTGTAGCTACGTAATCTTTGATGGGGTGGATGGCCAGACAGAGGATGTCGTCGTTGTGGCCCAGGTAGAAGCGTTGTGTGTTCTGCTGTCTGTTATACACCACCCCCACAGCAGCGACATGGTACACAATCTCCCCGGTCTGAGTGTAAAACAGGTTACTCCTGCAGTCATAGCCTCGGTAACTGAAATGCAGCCAGACAGATGACACTGTGAAACATGAGCCACAGCTCCACATAAAGCATAAAGGAGCAAACCTCTGTACAGTGATAGATTACTCTGACAGTGTCTAATGGTGAATAGGGTCCACCATTTGTCTGCCACAAGGCTTTAATGGCATGAGGATGAATGGGAGCAAGCTTACCCATGTATAAAGTGCAATCGTAGTCCATTGGCTGGAGGTCTCTCCCTTTTTTTCATAGCTGCCACTCGATGCTTTTCTTTGTACTGCTCTTTAAGCTGAGGTAGATCTTCTTTGTAAACCTGGAATGACATGTTCAGGGCATTAAACCTCTCCAGACTTTGTTTCACAGCTAACGAAGGTGTTCACTAATATAAAACATCGATCGGAATACAGTGAGAAGTGAACAGGTCTTTCTATGCAAAAATGATTAAATAACAGTGGCATCACGGACCTGTCGTCGATACGTAAGCTGTGTTTCTTGTTCGATCTCCGAGTCCAACTCAGGCACGTCTGATTGGTCAGAATCCGACTCCTCACTGTTTGAATCTGCCAACATCTCTGCGTAGTTAGTGGAGAAAATATTAGCAGGAAGATTTATCACTCGGAGTAGCCTATACATTTAACTGTACCTAATTTATCTGCCCCATTTTGCAGCAATCCCACAAGTCAAGCTGACAGTGAGAAATGCTGATGACTAAGAAACAGCACTGCCAAGATGAGGCGATGGAACCATTTGGAAAATGAACTACTATGCACTGTACTGTACTGTAATGTAAAATGGGCAATGCAGCAGCCCTCCAGCATTTACGTTTGTAAGCGATAAAGAGAACGGTAAATGGTTCTAATGCATTATGCATTACAAATATTACAGTCAATCCCTAAGGAGATTTATTATTATTAATAATAATAATAATGAAAAAGAACATTTTACTGATTGAACTATACCTTGTGGGACTATATGCAGAGTTTCTTTTGACTTCCGTTCAGGTATAAATTTCCACTGGAACACTGAATGGTCAGCTCCACCGATACTTATCACCCACTGATAATCATGTGACCACCTAACATTGGTTATATGTGCAGAGTGCCCTAAGTACTTTTTGAATTTTGCACCTAGGAGAAAGCGAGAACATATGTATTCAGAGACAGAACATCGCTACCGAACACTGGGCCAGGTGTAGAAAAGACACAAACCTTTCTTTAGGCATGGATATCGCAATAATTTAACTAATCCATAATCATCAGCTGTTACTAAAATTTGACTTGAGAAGTTGGCATCTACAGAGTTGATATCACTGATTTCAGAGTATTTGGGCCATATCCCATTCACTTCTGGACCAAGAACACAAGTCCATGAGGACCACTGGACTAGCTTCAGCTCTTCCCGGTTTGTCACCTCCTTCCCAGCTGAACAAAAAAAACCACACAGAGTACATAAGCAATGAAGCATCTATTTACATCAAACGACATCATTTCCTATTAGCACAATGTTACAAATCAACGCTGATTAATCTTATGTCAGACTAAACCCAACAACCCACAAAGACATAACAGTTAATAAATTGTGTGAGTGGTGTATAGGGGAGGAGAAAATGTAATGATCGTACTGGGCATTCTGTAGAACAGTCTCCTGCCACTGCCATCGTTGGTCTGCAGGTATTTGCTCTCAGTGGACCAGTCCATGTGTGTGATGAAGCTGGTGGAGCCCACACATTCTCCCACCTTCTTATAGCGCTGCACCACGCCGTAGATATCCACCGAGTTTTCATTGGAGCCCACGGCCAGGTGAGCTCCATCAGGAGAGTACTTTAGCTCATGAATGGCTTCCTTGCGGTCTTTGATGTGCACCACCTCTGTCATATCCCTATGAAAAATACGTTTTAAAATAAAAAATATATGTTTTATTTTACTAGTCTACCCTTTTACTATACCACAGTGCTGTGATTACACAGTGGCAACCTTACCATACAAAATGCCTGTACTTCCATTACATTTCATATCACACACATACAGGGGTTAGACAATGAAACTGAAACCCCTGTCATTTTAGACCACAATAATTTATTAGTATGGTGTAGGGCCTCC
>JAOVYV010000002.1:11543213-11553804 GCA_025674545.1 Hassar affinis | reverse complement strand
TCCAATTTAGCCATGAAACCTCCCACACTAAAATGACAGGTGTTTCAGTTTCATTGTCTAACACCTGTATATATAATGTGAACATGAATGTGAGCTACACCTTTTAAAATGGTGCAACTGGTTATGACTGTGATTGTGTGGCTCAGCAAAAAAAATTCTAACCATTCGGTTTTTTTTTTTCCCTTCCTGAAGATATATGCAGTTTGTCCAAAGGTTTGGGAATTCCTGGCCAAATTACATATTTTGTTCATTTTTGCAGTGAAATGAAATAAGCACAGAAGCAAACTATTTTAAAGAATAATATCTTTCTGCAAGTATTTTTTATTACTTTATATTGGATGGATTCAAATAAAATTCTTTCAATAAAAATGTAAGCAATTGTGGTATGTGCCAAATTTTGGACACCTGTCTAAGTCGGAAATCAGAACTCTTCCTTACAGAAGACTTGTGACATCCTTGAGCTGTTTTGCCTGCACAACATCTAAAATCTACCCACAGATTTTCAATGATGCTCATATCGAAGGACCATTCCAAAAGCTTCCCTGTGGATTTTACAGTATATTTTAACATTATATCCCGGATCACCTATTTGTTTCCAAAATGTACTGATATTTACTGGAATCCTTTCTTGCATCTACCTGTGCAATGTTTCCGGGGCCACTTGCTGCCACGCAACCCCAAAGCACAAACAGATCCACCCCATGCATCACAGTTGGCAAGGTTTTCTTTTCATCAAATGCTGCTCCTTTTTTTCTCCAAATATATTTTTGATGACTGTGGCCAAAGAGCTCCATTTTTACCTCATTTTTAACGTACAGCACTTGTTTTCAAAATGTCTCTGGCTTATCTAAATATAACGTATCAGATTGTGATGATGTTGCAAGTAAGGTTTTTCTTTCTGATGACTCTTCCATGCAGATCATGTTTGTGCAAGCAACACTGCAGAGTACCAACTGAGCACCGTGACTCACGTCAATGGTTTTGCCTTCCTGCCCAGCATATGGCGGTTTTATCTCACAGATTTCTTCGTCTTCCAGATCTTGCCTGCAGTTTCTTAACAACTTTCAGACAACTAGACCTGGAACTCTGACCTGGAAGCAGTGCAATATCTTTTTATAGCCTTCCTCTGTAGGCATCAGTTAAGGTTCATTTTCAGATCCTCAGTCTGTTGCTTAGAGGAGAACATAGTTGATGAATCTTAGCACAAGGGCTGAAAAGTCAGAAGATTGATTATGCTCTGGAATGGTTATTCCTAATGATGATTCTTTACCTGCCTAATGAGTCTTAATGACTCAATTAAGACATGAGTTAATAAAGTTCTTAGACTTTAAGACTGGAAGGGCATCCAAATATTTGCACAAGCCACAATTACTACTTTTTTCTGCTCCTTTTTTTTCCCATGTGCATCACATAAACCTCCCATAAAGGAAATGTATTTTCTAAAATAATTTGCTTCAAAATGCTTCTCATTTAAAAAAATAATCAGCTATGTTAATCACCTAAGTTCTGCATTGACCTGTACATGTCAAGTCCTTACATGACTAATACATAAAAGACAAGGTTTTTACACTGTAAAGGGTTTCATAACCTTTGAGCCTGGGAATATTCAACATAATTATATTACATAACTTTAACAAACAAAGCTTAGAATCTATTTGAAAGCTTTTTTCCAGGTGCACGTTGCATAAGGAACAATGATCAACAGAACAGACCTGCAGTTGACAATAAGAAATGCCACTGGATCTGATGACTAATCGTGACATGCGAACTGCCTTGACGAGAAAGAAACTACCCAAAGCAACCTGTAAAACTGTTCAGTGTGTCTTGTGTCTGTCACTGATTACACTGTGTACATCTGTGTAAGTAATAGATTGATATGTCTATTATTAAACCAGATGAGACTTATTAATGCATGTCATTTAAAACTATGTGCTTATAATTAAGCGTTTCCCATTGGTTGGTCCACAGTGGCAATGATGAACACTGACATTTATCAGCATGAAGTAAATGTAGCCTGTGGACATGCTGGAAATCTGTCATGTGCATGAGTGAGCTTGTAACGATGCTGCCTTCACAAGCGCCTCAGATTTGGAGTTACAGTTGCGTCCTAACATGTTTGTAGCCTATCTGTTAGTAGGGAGTGTGTTGAAACAAAAAGAATGGTCCACCTTCGCTCATTGTAAAGTGAGAAAAGATGAAGGTTAGTCTAACAGGTCGGACAATTGGGTATGAGAATGACTTTCAGTGTGTAAGTCAGACTGAATCCCGCGAGCACGTGGACGACTCCCGGAGCTCAGACAGGCAACAAGCGAACCGCCCGGGCTGCGGAGTAACAGGTGAACCAAGACGTACAGCTCTTACCTGCACATGTCGGCGAAAGCCAGGAAATTGAGTTTCTTCATTTTCTTCTCGCTGAGCCAGTAGCCCACGCGTTTCCCCCGCAGAAACGTCTGCATGTCTCTGCGTCCAGATGTGCCTGCGACTCGACGGTAGTGCTCCAGCGGCTACAGGGAAGCGTTCACTTACACACGACTCTGACAAGACAAGGCAGGAGAGATGATTAGCGAGCCACACACACACACACACACACACACACACACATATGCAAAGCTCAGTTAAATAACGGTGACAGAGCTAAAACCTCCGAGTTTAACAGGAATCCCAGTCGGTGCCCAGTAAAGTGATGATGCTCCAGTTAAAATGATAACCTTAACCCTGGATACTGAACGGTAAGGAAGAAACGTCATGACACCCGAGAGAAGCCCTGGGTTGTGTCTCTCACACACACTCTCTCTCACACACACACACACACACTCTCTCTCTCTCACACACACTCTCACACACACACCCTCTGTCCTTTCGGCGCTCTGAACATTTCTCAACTGTCGGCTGGCTAACTTGTTTTTCTCCCCGTTGGATCTGGGTAACAGACAGCACGGCTAAGCTAGCAGAGCACCGCGCGGCTCAGTTTATCCCGAGGCGGTAGAGTCCTGCGGTGACAGCGGAAGGCTTTAGTCTCCAGCGCAGCGCTCTGTCCTACACGCTGGATTTCACACCGCCGGCCCACATTTCTGACGGAAATCAGCAAAACTTGTTCAGTTACCTACCGAGCTAGCTAGCGAGGACATCTCCCATTCCGTCGGATAAAGCTGCTGTCCGGGTAGCTAGCTGGAAGGCTGTCCGCGGTTCTCCATGATCTTTCCCGGTGAAGGTGAATCAGGCGCGATGAGACGAAACTGAAAATGAAATATGAAGTCAATCGCGCTAAAATTGCGAAGTGAACCCCTGGGCTGATCACACCCTCGTGACGTAAGGCCGGCCTCATTTAGTCATACCGCCAGCGCTTTCTGCCCGAGTGTAGCGCCCCACACACACACACACACACACACACACACACACAGGGACACACCGCCCCCTGCTGGTCAGGACCAGGTGTTTCGTGCTGCTGTATTTCCTCTAGATAGCGCAACTGTACTGTGTTGCTTTTCATGTTCATTCATCTTCTTGGCCGTTTATTCCTTTTCAGGGTCACGGGGGAGGCATAGGGCGCAAGGTAGGAACAACCCTAGATCGTAACCCAATCCATCGTAGGGCACACACACTCTCACACACACTTTAGAGACGACAATCAACCTAACGTGCATGTCTTTGGACTGTGGGAGGAAACCGGAGAACCCGGAGTAAACCCACACGGACATGGGGAGGACATGCAGACTCCACACAGAAAGGACCCACACCGCCCCACCCGTGGATCAAACCCGGGACCTTCTTGCTGTGAGGCGACAGTGCTACCCACCGAGCCACGATAATTCAGAAAATAAACACATATACTAGTACAGTGCCCCTTCCAAAAGTATTGGAATGGCAAGCCCACCTCGGCTTTCATTTCCTGATATTTCAATCCAGATCTCTTAACTTAGAACATCTCACCTTCAGAGGCAGACTACCCAAGTTTTATTTAAGAAACGTATAGGAACCGATGGTGTTAAAGCCAATAACACTTAATATTCGATTGCTTAATATTCCAGGCTGGTACCACAATTTTTTTTTATTTGAAAAAAAGTGAAATCTTGATGTGTTGGTGTATGATGAAGTCCCTCCCAATTAGTTTGGATGCATTTCTCTGTAAATTACCAGACAGAATCTTTCAATAGATTTCTGACTTCATTCTGCTGCTACCATCATGAGTTACATCATCCTTAAAGATTAATGATCCTGTCCCAGAAGCAGCCACACAAGCCCAAGCCATGATACTACCTCCACTATGCAGGAACTGTGAGCTCATATGCTTTGGTTTATGAGCAGATCCTTTAGTGGATTTGTTGATGTGCACCTACATATTTTTCTGTCTTATTTTCCCCCTTAAAAAGTATTATACATGGTGAGCCAGAGAGATCTGATTATTTTCATATGAGTAGTCTGGGAAACAGGAGCTCAATTGATGCCATTTAAGTCAACAAGGAACAGTGGTCAGCATATCGCATGTTCACTCTGAAAATGCTATTTACCGGCTATTTCACATTAAATTCAATATTCCTTGTCAGGGTGTTGAGCCCATTCAGATTTCAATTAAAAATTGGGTTGAAATGTTTCATAACAGCACCTCTGCCTTGAAAACAAAAACCACTCAACCAAGCCACATACAGTTCAAACACTAGAAAATGTTGAGTGCATGTCTCTGTAATAAGGAGTCCACTTCCTTCAGCCAGGAAACTTTCTCTTGCTTTGGGAATTTCCAATACAAGAGTCATATAGTTTTTCACAAATTAAAATGGATCAAAAGGTTAGTGTAATGTTTGTATTTTCAAATAACATATGATTTGCAGAAGTCTCTCTGGCTCACCCTGTATATTACCAACAAAGCCCTTAGAAAAGGGAGGTGGTGATGGGAGGATTATTAAACAGTAAGCCAGCAGACAGATGTTTATTGTTGATACAGTATGTATGTTCATCTGACTTTTCACTGAAACCCAGGGAATACACTGTTGCAAGGTAAAAAAAAATACAAATGCACAAGACAAGAGAAGTTCAAGAAACACTGTACAACATAAAAAATATATACTTTCTCATAATTTTTGGAACAATCTGTACAACTGTTTAAAATGTATTTACAGAATCTTAATGCATTTTCAGGAAGACAATTTACAGTCCATGAAGCAAAAGAGGAAGTGCTTTTATCTGCTTTTCACCATGCACGGTGATCACATCATGGGCTTGTGAAAGCGTCACTCTCAACATCGTGCAGCAGGATTTGCCAAAAGGCTCAGAATGGATGAAAGGCAATGTAGCTTCTCTTTAACCAGCTCAGGTAACTTCTCATTCTCCTTATACCTAATCAGAGATAGATAAGCTCAGGAATAAGCAATACAATCAAAAAAAAGTTAATTTAATTCCACATTTTTAATAGACATGCTTTACCGAGTGATGTGTCCTTCAGGAGAGGTGAATGTGATGCAGGAAACTCCTGCCTGGACCATCAGCTGGGACCCATCATTAAACTGAACCCAGACTTCTCCACTCGTTAGCTAAAAATAGATGGAAATGCATGATAAATTGACTAAGAATGTACGGCTTCAAGAAATGAAGTGATTAGTATCTTTTTCAGATGAGCTGTGTTTTGTGCAGCATCCGAGACATTTTTAAATTCTACTACTTTATGTCTGAAGAGATGCTGCAAGAGCAATAAATATTTCACCTGAGAGGCCCAGCCGATGTTGGGAACAAAGATAGATTTGAGCACTTTTCCTGTGTTGATGCTACATCCATCTTTGGCTGACTGGGGTGAGCTGCCTTTAGCCAAACTGGCTGTCGTAAAATCAGACCCACTGTAGGAAATCATCTAATTATGTAAAGGAAAAATGGCAAGTATGTTACAACCTGGCATTTGTAATATTATACTCACAAAGGCATCATAAACATATTCTAAATGTGTGTCTTACAGAAGGGGTGATGTGGGGTTGGTGAGGTGGACTCAGGCACACCTGAGCAACCTCAACAGGAGCTCTATGAGCCCGATCAGAGGCAGGCTGGGCCGCTGGGCAGGACGAGTCAGAGTTAGTGGGACGCCTGACAAACACAAATGAAACACAAGAGTGAGGCTGAGACAACAGAAGGGACATTGTAGTCCAGAGGTCAATACAAAATAATGTGGAGAGAATTAATTATCTTAGTTCAATGTGAGGGACTGAGTGTTGAAAATGTTCCACACTCTGAAGCGTGGTGTACATCAGAAGAACAGTCTGACCTGCCGATAGTTATGGGGAAGAACGGAGTGGCTCCAGCACTACGCTGCTCCTCATCACTGATGGCAGCCTCCAGAGACAGACACAGTCTGTGCCCCTGACACAAATATGAACATAATATAATGAACATACTCTACATAGCTACTGTGGTGTTTATATATAGTATTTTATAGATGCTGCAACAACAGTTGACCTACGTGCATAAGAAAGCACTTCACTTCACTTCACTAACCGCCGACTTATATTTAATGACATACAATCAATAAGGAATAAATACCAAGCAGAGCATTACCTCATCTGTGAGCTCCATGTAGCGTCTGCACTCAGGGCTTATGCCACTTAAACCGACATCCCCTTTCACTGTGTAAGACTTGCCACTTTTCTCCACCACTCGCACCTGATCGCTCGTCTTATGGGTTTTTGCACCTAAAAAATAACAAATAATATGGACAGAGTGAATACTGAGGGACAAAAATAAACTTCTATAAATTTTGTCTTCAATAATGAGACAAAAGCTTTGTCTAGGTCATACTGTACATGTCTCACAAAGGTCTAAATCAATTTCCGAAATAATGAAATGTTTATAAATGTATATGCACATACCATCGCTATAGATATAAATACACACCGATCAGGCATAACATTATGACCATGTCCTTTTCTCTACACTCATTGTCCATTTACCATATAGCTGCACTTTGTAGTTCTGCAATTACAGACTGTTTGTCTACATATGTTGTTAGTCCCCTTTAATCTGTTGTCCAGTGGTCAGGACCCCTATAGGACCAGCACAGATCAGGTACTATTTGGGTGGTGGAACATTCACTTACTCTATGAGACACATCCACCATATTGCTCCACCCTGTAGATGTAAAGTCAGAGAAAGTAGCTCATCTGTTGTTGCACAGTTTGTGTTAGTCATCCTCTAACCCTTCGTCAGTGCTCACAGGATGCTGTCTGCAGGATGCTGGTGACTGGACATTTTTGGTTGGTGGACTATTTTCAGTCCAGCAGTGACACTGAGGTGTTTAAAAACTCCAGAAGCACTGCTGTGTCTGATCCACTCACACCAGTACAACACACACTAACACACCACCACCATGTCAGTGTCACTCCAGTGCTGAGAATGATCCACCACCCAAATAGTACCTGATCTATGGTGGTCCACTGGACAACAGAATAAAGGAGCTAACAAAGTATGTAGAGAAACAGATGGACTACAGTCTGTAATTGTAGAACTACAAAGTTCAGCTATATGGGAAGTGGAATGGAGAAAATGGACAATGAGTGTAGAGAAAAGGAGGTGGTCATAATGTTATGCCTGATCAGTGTATATTCAAAACATTCAAAATAATATATAATATATTCATAATATTCAAAAGTGCAGTACCCACCGTCATAGAAGCAAATTTCCAGGTCTGAACTGGGAGAGTTTTCCATTAACATGCACTTGGCAAACTTGGTGTACAGGGTTACTTTTGGAGTCTTTGATTTCACCAGCTGAACAAACTTGGTAGCATATTGATACTTCTTCCAGTACTTCTCTAAAGGATAAAACAATCAGTACATGAAAATACATGGGCATATATGCAGAAGAAATGAATATTAGCAAACAGCACAAATAAACAACCATCATTATAAATTCAGAATCTTCAAAATAGTACCTGGCAAATCTTCATAGCTGCATATAAAAATGTCTTCTGGGGGACAGGGTGGATGATCCAGCACAGGGAAGCCTTTCCCCTCGTTGGGCTGGTACACAGTCACCTGTACAGGCAGACAAATAATACTCAACTCTCAACTTATTTTTTTTATTGTAGAGAAAACATGACCAAATAAAAAATGACTGAGTGAATCCTTTACCATGGAGCCATCAGAGGATATCCTCAGTACTTCCTTGACCCTCTCCTGAGCTCCTTGCCCTTTTAGAAGCTCCATACACACATCTCCTGTATCCAAGATACTGACCTAAAGAGGAGATATGTCGGCATATTATCCACATGCATTCCCAAAAACAATTCACAGTACATACTGTCTGTTGTCCAGGCTGGTCATTCCTGGGTGTGTGTTAACAGCTGTAAAGTAACCTCACTCACCACGGCATTTTTGGTCTTCTGTCGAATGGGCTTCAGTCTGGCTGCGCAGAGAGGAGGAAACTGAGGACTCTTCCTCTCTTTCCCCTCATTAGCTTTGCTCCTGGACAAGGGAGCAGTTTGGACATCTACACAGCCCTGAGGTGTTGGGAAGTGGCTCATTCCAAACCCATCCTCCCTACAGGGCCCGGGGTCACTGTGAGAAGAGGATCTGTGGTATAACTGAGGAGGAAGGTCACTCGCTGCTCTCACTGTTGGTCGGTCACTGCAGGAAGCCAGAGCCACAACTGCCTCTCGCCCAGAATGGAAACTACTGCTGCTGCTGCTGTAAGTGCTGATGTCTGCTGGTCTCTTGAAAGAACCTTAAAGTTGAAAACAACAAGTTAAAAAAGTTAAAAAGATGATCAATATTATCACTATTATGTTGCTTATAGGCAACACTTGCAATGAACACATCCCTTTCTCTTTTGAGCTATATGGGTAAAATAAAGTCCCATAAAAGAAGTAAAATACCATCTGTGCTGAACCATGGCTGTGTGTTAGATTCTGCTGTCTGTAATCTGATAGGATGCACCGGAGCAGAAAAGGAGGACCCAGAACTGTAAAAGCAAAGTAGTTAGTTACTATAATAGTATAATAATACTTGATAATAGAAATAAAGCCCATAATACTTGTTTTGAGGGGATTCAGTGCCATGTAGGAACATCAATTAAACTCTGTAGCCAATACAAGTAAACGCCTGAACAAGTCCCTTACCTTGCAGGCTGCTTGACGGGTGGAGAGGGTAGACGTCCATGTTCAGCATAACCACTGCCGTTGTCCTGATAGTTGGAAGCTGATGGGAAAATGCGGCCAGATCCTGGAATCATCTCTTCAGAGTGGCATCGCTCCAGCTCTACCTCCTGCCTAACATAGTCATAGCCAGCACCAGAGCGATCAGAGGAGTGAGCACGTCTCAGGTACCGAGAATGAGGCCTTCCCCTGACAGGATCCACAGGAACCCTCACACTACCTGGTGCATGTGCCTGCCAGTCCTGATCTCCCTTAAAGCTTGAGCTGGTGGATTGCTGCGAATGACTGGGTAGTGGCACCATGCGATTGGGTAAGGCCTGCCCAATCACCTGCCTGGTTTTCCTGTGGAGTCGACTGCTACTGCTGTTGCTGTTAGCATTGGAGGCTGTAGATATTGTCGCTATGCCACTGTCCATGGAGCCTCCATCACTACTCCCAGAGTCTTTGCTTCCAGTGGATCCACTCTGAGTCATGAAAGGGTGGTCTAGCACTGCTGATAGGCTGGGCCTCAGAGCAGGATTCTTCTGCAGCAGCAGCCGAATGAGATCCTGAGCTTCAGCGGACACATGAGTGGGCATTTTGTAGTCCCCTAAAACCACTTTACTGAGGGTGTGTTTGACAGTGTCTGTGTCGAAGGGGGGCCTGCCTGTCAGAAAGGCATAGAACATGCAGCCCAGTGACCAGACGTCCGACTCCAGGCCGTGGGCACTCCGGGTGGCAACCTCTGGAGAGATGTAGTTGGGAGTGCCACACATAGTGAAGTGTTTATCACTAGGTAGCTTCAGCTGCGTGGCCAAACCAAAGTCAGCGATTTTAATGTTCATGCTACTGGTGAGAAGCAGGTTAGACAGAGTCAGGTCTCTGTGCATGATGCCATGAGTGTGCAGATACAGCATGCCCTTCACAATCTGGTGCATGAAGTGTCTCACTGTTGAACGAGATTCATTCAGGACAATAACTTAGAAGTTACTCTCAAACTAGGTTATTGCTTAAAATAATTAAAAAGCAATTACCATCAGATATTCAAGCTTTGTTCCCACTCACAATTGAAAAAAAAATAATAATAATCACCTTCTTCTTCTGTGAAAGGCTTCTTCCGTTCTTTCAGATAACGGCTCATTTCTCCATTATGGCACATCTCCAGGACCAGGTACACATAATTGCTGTCTTCAAAGTAATTGTACAGCTTCAACAAAGAAAAACAAAAGAGGGCGGGGTCAACAGATGCTTAACAAAACTGCAAAAAAAAAGCAAGCAAGCAATTGTTTACCATGTAACTACAGTAACACAGTAATAATGTATTTCCATTACAAGCAATTTCACAAAGTCTACACAAGATTATTTTGGACAAGTATTAAATATCTTATATACACATACACACATACAGGGTTTAGACAATGAAACTGAAACACCTGTCATTTTAGACCACAATAATTTATTAGTATGGTGCAGGGCCTCCTTTTG
>JAOVYV010000002.1:11507274-11526054 GCA_025674545.1 Hassar affinis | reverse complement strand
TGTTTTCAGTTATTTCACCTTTTTTTGTTAAGTACATAACTCCATGTGTTCATTCATAGTTTTGATGCCTTCAGTGAAAATCTACAATGTAAATAGTCATGAAAATAAAGAGAATGCATTGAATGAGAAGGTGTGTCCAAACCTTTGGCCTGTACTGTATATGCAACAAAAATTAATTTTAATGTATACTATAAATATAATACATAATATCTTATGTATAATAGTTTGATATAGTCTTTTATATATAATACTTTATGTGTAATAGACTGATGTTACTATATCGCTTAACATAAGGAATGCTGATCTTGAGTTCAGTGAGTTTATATATGCGAGTTTTTGTCATTTTGAAGACATTCAGAGGGAGGAGGAGAAGGTGAAGAGATCGATCAAAGATGCAGCTAAGAAGGGACAAAGGGACGTGTGCATCATTCTTGCCAAAGAGATGATTCAGTCAAAGAAGGCGGTCAACAAATTGTATGCCTCCAAAGCCCAAATGAACTCTGTGCTTCTTAGTATGAAGAATCAGTTGTGTGAGTAATTGCCTACACCTTATTCATACCATGCAATGTTCAATCACTGATACCAAGCCCTTTCACTGATCATAGTTTTTGTGTGTGTCCTGACAGCTGTGATAAGAATGGCTGGTGCATTGCAGAAGAGCACAGAGGTCATGAAGGCCATGCAGAACCTGGTGAAGGTCCCAGAGATCCAGGCTACCATGAGAGAACTCTCGAAGGAGATGATGAAGGTCTGAAGCTAACCAGAAAACATTTAGGTTCTTTTGGTCATAACAGCACAAACTAGATGACTAGATCACATCTCAGGGTGATCATAAGAAATTATATCAGTTTACCTGAACCAGAATCCAGAATGTAATGCTTAAAAAATATTGGTGATTTTGATCGTGGCATGATTGCTGGTGCCAAATGGGCTAGTTTGAGTTTTTCTATAATCTCCTGGGATTTTCCTACACAACAGCCTCAGTTCACCCAGCTGACAAAAAGGCTCCTATAGCTGGATTAACCACTCTGTTCAATTGCGGTGAGCAGAAAAGCATCTCAGAATGCACAGCACATCGAATCTTGAGGTGGATGTGTTACGGCAGCAGAAAACACCGTTGGGTTACACTTCTGTCAGCCGAGAACAGAAAGCTGCGGCAGCTGTGGGCACAGACTCACCAAAACTGGACCGCTGAAGACCGGAAACACATTATAAATAATAAATGTCAGTTTCTGCTAAGGCACTCAGATGGTAGCATCAGAATCTGGCACCAACAGCATGACTCTTATGGACCCAGCCTGCTTTTTGTCAACAGTCCAGGCTGGTGGAGGTGGTGTAATGGTATGAAGAATGATTTCTTGGCAGACCTTTGGTCTGTTAATTACAAACTATTTGAGTATTGTTGTTGACCATGAACATCCCTTCATGTTGGCAATTTAGCATCTTCTAAGGCTATTTCCAGCATGATAATGCAGAAATCAAAACTCACCTCAAACTGGTTTTATGAACCTGACAGTGAGTTCAGAGTTCTTCAGTTCTTCAGTCACTGTATATGAATCCAACAGAACACCTTTGTGAACAAGAACAAGAAATCCACAGCATGAAAGTACACCTGAAAAATCGGCAGGAACTATGTGACGCAGTCATGCCAACATAGACCAGAGGAATCCATCTCAATGGAATGCTGAGGAGTCCACGAAGAATTGAGGCTGTTTAGGTTGTGTAGGAGGACCTACACAGTATTAGTATAGTGTTCTACAAGTCTTGTCCATTTTCACTTTATAGAAGTAGAATCATGTGGCATACATTTTTATCATGTGGTATACACACTCACAAGTTGTATATGTTTGCACACACAACACTTTTTCCTTTACAGTATTTTAACATTACGATAAACTGATAGAAGTCATGACATGAGGTAATCTTGGCCCTGCTGTTGCTACATTGTGTAATTCTAGCCTTCACCGCTCTGAAAATGTGTAGTCATGAGCAGGTATTATATTGATATACATGGGTATAGTATTCCACTTGTAAAGCAATATATGACAGAGATGTAAAGACCTTCATTACTTACTTCACTCCTTTAGAACAAAGAGTATTCATGGTATTATGAGTTTTATGTGATTTCATCATTAAGCTGTGTATACCGTATAGGCGGGGATTATAGAAGAGATGCTGGAGGACACGCTTGAAGGCATGGAGGATGAGGAAGAAATGGAGGAAGCAGCAGAGGCTGAGGTTGACAGGATCCTCTATGAGATCACAGCTGGTAAGGAACCTAAATTCTTGCAGAGTTTGTCCTAGGCACCATCCATTGATTTATTTTTTTTTTGGGTAGGAGCGAGTGTGATGTTTGAATTAAGTGCACACACAGCTATTTGTCTGAGTGTACATCCTTTCTGCACACACTCAGTAATGACACGCTCACCTTGGTGTCACTCTTGGGGAGGAAAGTTACATTTTGAGACTTTGTGGGTGAAAATAAGGCAGTGGTAGCTCTGTGGTTAAGACATTGCACTACTGACCGGAAGGTCATGAGGTCAAATCCCTGCACCACCAAGCTGCCACTGATGTACCCCTGAGCAAGGTCCTTAACCCTCAACTGCTCAGTTGTGTAAGAGAGATAAATGTAAGTCACTCTGGATAAGAGTGTCTGCCAAATGCCGTAATTGTAAAATAAATCACATGTTCCCACTGGTGTGATTGATCATGCGAAACCAGTCTCCTTTATTTCAGAATCCGACCTTGATCTCATTCAGTGTAATATTCCTCAAAATCAGCGAAATCAGTATCATTTAAGACCTACAACACTCCAGTTATATAATGTGTTGCTATTCTCAAATCAACAAATGTGGTATTTAACTAAGAATTCAGATTAGGGTTGTAGTGTTTTAAATGGCCTGTATGTATATGCGTGTGTGTATAATTGTTTATGAAATGTATTAAGTTATATAAATTATAAGATTTTAAGTTATTTTTTAATGATTAAAAGTAATCAAAATGTTTCACCCCCTTTGTTTATCCCAAGTGAACGGCCATGCTTCTGCTGCACAGACCTACCATTTAAGCATGTTTTAATGTAAACGGGCTTCCGAGCTGTTTGTATCTGATACAGAATGTTTTTTTATTCTGATTAATAATAGGCACTCTTGGAAAAGCTCCCAGCAAAGTCACAGACGCTCTTCCCGAGCCGGAGCCAGCCGGAGCTACTGCGGCCTCAGAAGATGAAGAGGAAGACATTGAGGAAATGCAGTCCAGGCTAGCAGCGCTGAGGAGCTAAACCGTTATTGCTACTCCTTCTAAATCTCTAGTCATTAGACAAAAAAAATCTCCTCTTATTTACAAGGAATTTATTCTTCTAATGTATTGTTTCTTCTGCATGTCCTTATAAGGATTGAATTGGTGTCAGCAGGCTGTATACTAGTTTCACACAGAAAACCAACAGCAAGAGAAGAGCTAATAGAGCAAAAAACCCTAAATAATTAAACAGCACTTACAAAGTGTTAAACGAACCGCAATTAGAAGCATTTTAAAGCAGCATGTTATGGCTGCTATGTGATTTCTTTCTGGTCATTTTCAAAATGTTATTTAAACAAAATGCCGGTAATTTCTGCTTTAAACAATGATTTAAGTTAGTCCATGCTGCGTATGCCTATCTCTGTGTAACATAAGGACGGATCTGTTGTACAGTGCAGTCATTATCTTGGTCCGGATCCTTCTGTCTTCATCTTCACTGTGGTTTCTGTAGCCTTATTTGGTATCTACACAAGTGCTTCTTCTCTTTATAACCGTTCAGTGGAAATGTGGTCTTACTGAATTTGAGAAGTTCCTCACAGCCATTGTCTGTACGTTTTGTATAAATATATAGATATTGAGTGTTTATCTTTAATTGTATATTAAGTAAAGCCGTCCTAGTTCTGAGATCTGGCTGCTGGCCAGGCTGATGAAAACCATGCGTTGCTGTGACTTGTTATGGTAACGGCGAAGCTTTAACACGAAGCCACTGCACCACAGCCAACATTGTGAAAGTGCTAATGACTTACAAATTCAGATCCACTTTTCCATTTGCGCTCAGTTATATTATTGTTATATTGTTATTAAGAGCACTCCAGACGTCTGAGACATTTTCTAAATGTTCTAAACGGGTTTGGTTTCACAGCAAAACTGCTGTTGCCTCCAAAAGACTTAATGAGTTCATTAGAAAAGTAAAACACTATCAGTAACTGTATCCTTTTCCATGTTTATGTTGTTTTAAATTGTTCTGTCCCATGGTACAGCATGTAATAAAGGTTATTAAAAAAGGTTTAGTTTGGAGAAAAAGCACCTTCTATAAAGCATAGTCCAAAATTCACTCTTAATGAGATTTTGTTTTAACTAGGCCATGGGTCTGTAAATTAATGCATGACCTGCCAACGTTTACACAAATCATCTGACCCTTTACTCTGTGTCTGTTAAAGCATGTTACCATTAGACCATTAAAGCCACAGTTATTTCAATACACTATCAGTAAAACATTTTTGCAATGTGACCTGGTGTAGCAGAGATTGTTAATTCTTCCTTTCCAAAGTATCACATACGTAGGTAGGGCTTTTTCTACACATGCTATACTGTTATCCTATAGGGCTTTCTCATGACTATAAAAATTGCCATGTTGTCAGCTCACAGCATGAGACTGCTATCTCTTACAGCAGTATTTTTGTGTTCCAGTTTACTGGTGTTTAAAGTTTGCCCACAGCATGAGACTGCTATAGCTTAAAGCTGTATTTTTGTGTTCGAGCTTATTGGCGTTAAAAGTTTTCTTTCCCTGTGGACTAAAAAGAGGGTGTCACACTTTCCTATATCAAAAATTATTATTATTCTTATTATAGCTGGCTGCAAATGTTTTGTACAAATACAGTCTCGTTCACCAATTGATTGTGCTTCATGATGAGCTCCATAAATAATTATGGAATCTTCATTGACTGCAATTAGCTTCATTTCAGACTTGTGTGTAAATAAATGCAGAATGGACATACAGTAATGGGTTTTGTAAAAACAGGGATGTTTAAGAATAAACTTTTATGAACAAATTCATGCATGAGGCATGTTTCTATTTTATTGGCAATTCAAATATTGTGTTGTATTAATGTTAGAGTGACTTGGGGCAGTGGTAGCCCAGGAGGTTAGGACTCCATTTTGCAGTTCAGAAGGTTGGGGGTTTGAGCACTGACAGGGACTGCTGTTGAGCCCCTCAAGCCACTGCTCCACTCTGTCCCAAAGCCCTGGAGGTTTGCATCAGGAAGGACATCAGGCGTAAAAACTGTGCCAGACCAAGATGCGGACTTGATCCAATGGGGCGACTCCAATGAATGGGAGCAGCCGAAGGAAATACATACATACGCTATATTGCCAAATGTGTTCACTTGCCTGCCTTCACACGCATATGAACTTGAGTGACATCCCATTCTTAACCCATAGGGTTTAATAAGATGTGGGCCCACCCTTTGCAGCAATAACAGCTTCAACTTTTCTGCGAAGGCTTTCCACAAGGTTTAGGAGTGCGTTTATGGGAAAGTTTGACCATTCTTCCAGAAGTACATTTGTGAGGTCAGACACTGATGTTGGACAAGAAGGTCTGGCTCACAGTCTCCACTCTAATTCATCCCAAAGGTGTTCTGTCTGGTTGAGGTCAAGTTCTTCTACACACTCATCCATGTCTTTATAGGACCTTGCTTTGTGCACTGGTATGCAGTCATGTTGGAACAGAAAGGGGCCATCCCCAAACTGTCCCCACAAAGTTGGGAGCATAAAATTGTCCAAAATCCTGTCAGAAATTTCATGACTGGATGTGTTGCCCAGGTTGTATCCTATCATGGTACCATGCTGGAATTCACTGAGTTCCTGAGAGCGACCCATTCTTTCACAAATGTTTGTAGAAGCAGTCTGCATGCCTAGGTACTTAATGTTATACACCTGTGGCCATGGAAGTGATTGGAACACCTGAATTCAATTATTGGACTGGTGAGTGAATACTTTTGGCAATATAGTGTACATTAATATTACAGTGACTTGTCTACGTTGTTAAAATAGGCATTCTCACACAATCCTGTGTTGTTTAGGCCAAGTAATTTGTGTAGAGTAATTACTGTTTTTGTAATAGTGGGTCTTAATTGGTTTGCTGTAAAGTAACAGAACTAAATGACTTAATGGCTCAGTGTTGGAGGTAACCATCACCTTCCTTTTCACAGTGGATAGCTGGGTTTGTTATATTCTCTGAGAATTTGGTTCAAACAATTCTTCCTAAGTGTGTGGGTTCTTGCTTGCGTGTGTAAAGGCACTGAAGTCCTCATCCATACACTGCTCTTCAAACAATGCAATCTTTTGTTTTACTATCTTTGGCCCTCATTGTCATGTTATGTATGAAAAGGAGGGTGTTGGCTTTAAGCATGACTCAGGGCTTTTTAAAAGAAAAAAAAACTTCCCTACAGTTAGTTGCCAAAAAGCCTGTCCCGCCTGTCTCATAAACTTGAATATAATTTGTGCATTGCATGGTACAATAACTCAGGTGAACCAGGAGCACTAAATTTCAGGAAGAAACAGAACTGTAATGTAATAGCCCGGTCTGTCACATGGTGTTCAAAGTCACGTAATGAGAATGCGTTTGGCCCTTTTTGCCTTCCATACAACGCGCACTTTTAGAATCAGACCAGATCCCAAACCACATACATATATAAAAATAGTACACCATCTGCAGTAGCTATACAGTTTAACTATAAACTATTATTTAACAATCTCTGTAATTGCCTACTCTGTTATGCATATGTGTGGTAGAGCGAATTAAAAATGTTTATTACTATTGTGATATACCTTTTTGTATGGTATTGTGCAAACCCTGTTTAGTACGGTAGTGCCCGGTTTTAGGCATATCCATAGCCTTTGCCTTTATTGTGCGCATGCGCAGAAGTGGCCGCTGTCAAACGGTCACCGCCAGCAGTCGCGAAGGAAACTCCTCCCTGCTGACAACAAGCTCTCTTAGCGCAATGGTCTCGTGGATTATTTCCAGGCTTGTGGTGTAAGTATTTGTTTTTCTATTCCTGCAATGCCTTTTCCACTCCGAGTCTTTGCATTCGGCTGTTGTTTGGTCTTCCTCTCCATATTGTAAGGTGTCTGCTCTTCAGGACTGTGCTGTGTTTATGTTACCTCCTTAATTCTAGGCAGAATATAGTCATAATCATATGCAAGTCGTGACGCGCTGTTTTGGAGGACATTCGCCTATTATTATAAGTCTTTGCATTATAACCTAATATAGGCCCGTGACAATGTTGTCCTAAATCCCTGTCCCCTAAAACAAAGTGATTTGTTCTGTGTCATCTGAATAAGGGCCAGACAAAGGCGGTGTGACGCGAATCTGGACAATTACTCTTCTCCCTCTGGAAGGTTGGCTTTATTTCAGCAGGCTTAAATTTCATCTGAAAATGTTTTGAAGCCAGCGCCCATCTGTTCCCTGGCAGGAAAACAAATCATCCGGATATGAAATAAATAAAAGATAAATAAATGGGCATGCCATTCGGCCTGTCACTAGTTAGTCCAGCAGGACCCTGTGGATGACGTTTTAATCGTCTAAAATAGCTACTGTGGGGTAGCTGTGGGGTGTGTAACTGTGGGGCAGCTGTGGGGTGTGTAACTGTGGGGTGTGTGACTGTGGGGCAGCTGTGGGGTGTGTAACTGTGGGGTGTGTGACTGTGGGGTGTGTGTCTGTGGGGCAGCTGTGGGGTGTGTGACTGTGGGGCAGCTGTGGGGTGTGTAACTGTGGGGTGTGTGACTGTCGGGTGTGTAACAGTGGGGTAGCTGTGGGGTGTGTGACTGTGGGGTGTGTAACAGTGGGGTAGCTGTGGGCTGTGTGACTGTGGGGCAGCTGTGGGGTGTGTAACTGTGGGGTGTATAACTGTGGGGTGTGTGACTGTGGGGTGTGTGTGGGGTGTATAACTGTGGGGTGTGTGACTGTGGGATGTATAATTGCGGGATGTATAATTGCGGGGTGTGTGACTGCGGGGTGGGTAACTGTGGGTAATTGTGGGGTGTATGACTGTGGGGTGTGTGACTGCGGGGTGTGTGACTGCGGGGTGGGTAACTGTGGGGTGTGTGACTGTGGGGTGTGTGAAACATTGAACAGAAGTTAAATTTTTTAAAGTTAATTATACCTGCATAAAACTGAATGCACAGGCTGTCAATGACTGTATAAGAGCCATTAAAGTTTAATTTGGTTTTTGTATTTTTGTTTTATAATCCTCAGAACTTAAGCTCATGTGTAACAGAAACCACAAAATGGCGAGCCAATTAAATTTAGATTACAATATCCGGTTACACTGCATGGGCGACACTTTGTGGGACACTAAAGAGCTGCATCACAGCGTCCTAATGGTCTAAATATAGTGTACATACTGTGGCGTTCAGAGCACAGTATTGTGGTACAGCAGGAAGGTGTTGTCACTCTGACACTCCCATTTTGGTGTGTGATTTATTTATTTTTTTGGTCTGTATGTAGGTCGAACACTTGTGACTCAGGTCAGACGTGCAGCTGTCGCTGAGCTGTGAGAGCAGCGGGAGCACTTGTGGCACAGATATGTAGCTACTTGTACACAGATGCAGCTTTGGCCTGAGTTTTTCTGGGACTTACTGATTTCTTATTATTCGGTTCCACAACAGCGCTGTTCATTTCAGTTCCCTTGGCTCAGCTCGCATCTCTGTGTCCCTGACACAGGTTCGGGTGTCTGAGCTATTTTTGTCAGAATAAACTTGGGCAAAATAATCAGGCCAAAAAAAATGCTTGGCCTGCAAACTACACACCCGACATCTGCTAGAGAAATGTACAGTCTTCCAGGCAACACCTTACTAAACTAATAAAACATTGTAAACGAATAGCCTGCTATTTTTACTACTTTGTAGACTACTTTGTAGGCAAATGTTACAGTTATTCTGCTATATTAAGTGATGCTTTACTGATTATATCAACCCTGACGTTAATCACATATAATATATAATATATAAATAAATAATATATAAATATATAAATATAATCACATTTATAGTTAACCAATAGGAAGCGCTGAAGTTGTACTTCTGCTAATGTTTTAGCATTTTTACCATCTTCACTTTCTATTCACACTCCTAGAAATAAAAGAACCATTCAAGATTGCTAAGAGTTATTAGTTTACTAAACGCTGTTAGCTAGAAACCTTTTAATTCCCTCAGAAACTTTAAGGCTTTCTCCAGAGGTACAAGTGAAGAAATAAAACAAATGCAGTCCAGTTGCACTTTACTTGTGACAGCCACTCAACAGAAATAATGCACTTTATGTATTATGTATCTATTTATGTTCTTTATCACAGTTTACTTTTCCAACACTAGAAATTCTGAATAGGATACAAATGTAGTTTCTTCTGTAATGAACAGAATCTTTTTTATCTCTAATAATCATGGAATAAATGCAGCAATACAGTGGTATAACCACAAATGGTCAGTACTAATGAAATAAAGATTTTAAAAAACACCATTTTATATTTTAGTCCATGGCTCGTTTTCTAAAATTAAATCAACCTGTGAGCAAAGTGTACACCCTGGCAAACAGGAGAAAGGATGTGTGTGATCTCAGTGCTCACAGGATTGATGTGCTCTGGCCTCACTGATGAACACTTACAAATACCTCTGTGTGTGCAAGTCACAGACACCTTGTACTCACTCAGTTTTTTTTTTTGCTCAATCATACAATCAGTGATATTATTCCCATCAATACAACATTCTATTAACTTTAAAAGAAATGGATGTAAAATGCTCTCATAGTAGCGAAGAATTAGTTATACTATTACTACGCCAAATTTAACAAAAACCATACGCCCACTCCCTCACACACTAACCTGCTTTGCCACCCCAAAAAAGGAGGAAAGAAATATAAAAAAAAAGAAGTTCAGTCAAGATTTAGACACTTTAAAATGTTAAACTACGAAATATAACAATTTGCTGGTATTACCTCTGGTCGAATAACATATCTTTTCCAGTTTGAGAAATGAAATAGTATCTCTCAGCCACTGAGAAATCGTTGGCAGTTTAGTGGATTTCCAAAGAAGCAACAGGCAGCGTCTAGCTACCAGCAAAGTAAAGGTCAGAACATTCAGTTGCTTAGTATAAAGCCCAGTGCACTCCGTAGGAACCCCAAAGTTCGCTACAACTGGACAAATATCAGTCTTGGCTCTGAGGATTTTAGACCTAGTAGCAAACTAATCACCAAAAATTACATGTGCATGGCATCTATCACGAGTCATCAATGTTAGGATAACTTTCAGCTAGCCCAGCTTTACAGTACTCGTACTTAATGCTCCACACTCACTGATACTACACTGGGTGCCCAGGTTGTCTGCTTTCACACGAATTGTTAAAGATACTGTTTAAAGACCCAAAAAATGTGAATCACTGCAAACCATTTTGAGCTCCACATGTTCGGGAAAATGAGTAGGATTTGTCTTCCAAACAAAAGGACACTGCAGAGTATAAGCTTCAAGAAGTTGCATCTAAATATGGTGGAGATAAAACCTGAGCAGCTGTGTTCTGACTGAAGGCCAGAAAAATGTAAACAGAAGCCTGAAAAAAAAAAACTAGGCAGATGCATTGTGAGATCGGTTTTGCTAATGTAGGTTTTCCTGCGTGTTACAGGCTGTATTCAGAATGAAGTGCTCATAGTAGGGCTAAAACTGTAAACTGAGAGCACAAAGCAGCATCTATAGGCAATGCACATCCTGTGTTATTATTAGATCTTGTAATAAAGCGGCATCAAAGTGCTCGTTTATAGAGATGAGCGGGGAAATCGATTCCGTTATGTATCACGATTGTTTTGTGCAGCGATAGAGGCATGACTAAACTTTTTTTGCATGGAGGTATGACAACTTTTTTACATGGTTCAGGGTTTTAAAATTTGAAATAAAATATTTATAAAATTGCGATACTTACAGAACTGCAATAAAAACTAATCTGCATGTAGGTATCATGGTAATACTGTATCGGGCATTCCTTGGTGATTCCCATCCCTACTGTGTAATATGTCAATCATATTAATGTAGGTGGATTGCAGTGTATGGCACAATTTTTAATAATGACAGAAATTGCTACTTAGCAAGCATTAGGACAGTTTATTAAGACGGTTAGGCTGCTATTAGATGGATATTTGAGTATGTGCCTCCTTCTTATTTGTGTAATCCTATTAGTCTGACCTTCAGTTGTCATTTTATATGACATTGCAAATGACACCAAAAAATGTGTGAGCATCTTTAATGGCCTGTATTTTCTGTTATCCAATTCTGTGTGGGTGTAACAGTGAATGGTTTATAAGGGAGGTCTAGATGCTGTTGAAAATCTGGCAACCTATGAGGTGCGAACCTTTAATTAGTACCTTTAAATTAAGTAGATGAATCAGACTACAGAATAAATTCATTCATTCATTCATTTTCTTGACCGCTTATTCCTTTTCAGGGTCACGGGAGAGCCAGTGCCGGCAGCTTAGGGCGCAAGGCAGGAACAACCCTAGACAAGGGCGCCAATCCATCATAGGGCACACACACACACACACGCACGCACACACTAGGGCAACTTTAGAGACACCAATCAACCTAACGTGCATGTTTTTGGGAGTGCATGACTGTGGGAGGAAACCAGAGAACCCAGAGAAAACTCACACAGACACGGGGATTGACATGCAGACTCCACACAGAAAGGACCCAGACTGCACCACCTGGGGATTGAACCCAGGACCTTCTTGCTGTGAGGCGATGGTGCTACCCACTGAGCCACCGTGTCGGCCCAAATTACATATCTTGCATAAATATTGTAGCCATCTTTTAACATAGTCCTATACGATTTTTATAGGTAGAAACACCTTCATATATTCTATAAGGTGCCCTCAGAAAATTCACACATATTTTACTTTTGTCAAATACCAGACACTCCAAGGTTTTTCAATTGCATTTATAGAATGGAAACTGCTTGCTGGGTGAAAAAGGGGGGGATTTAGACCATATTCAGTGCAAACAGCTCGTATTCGTTATTTTGAATCGTAGGTTATGACACTCAGGTTGTGCTGAATCCAGTTCTGCTGATCTAGCTGATCTGTTTGTGTCTGACAGGCTCATATTTGGGACCCTTTACCCTGCATACTCATCATATAAAGCTGTCAAATCAAAAGATGTGAGAGAATATGTGAGTATGAACTGTATAACAGAATATATAATGAGCATTCCATGCTTTACTGCACTCATATCTACAGACTGCTTTTTCAGCGCCATCTTCATATAGGAAAGCACGTACTGACGTTCTTTAAAATATTTCTAACGTATATTTCACATATATGTCTATATCCACAGGTAAAATGGATGATGTATTGGATAATATTTGCACTATTCACAACAGTTGAAGTGATCACAGATTTATTCCTGTGCTGGTAAGTGAAAAAGGTGTGCCCCTGATCAAATGTTGATGATTATTCCTGATGATAAAGAGTCCAAAATGATGACGCCGAGGTATGACTCATCTTTTGTCTCTTTTGAAGGCTCCCATTTTACTATGAGCTCAAAATCGCTTTTATGGTGTGGTTACTTTCACCGTACACAAAGGGATCCAGTGTGCTGTACAGGAAGTTTGTCCACCCGACTTTGTCCTCTAAAGAAAAGGTACACTTCTGAATATTTATTCTGTTTTTTTTCTAAAAATAAACAAGAACATTATTCCAAAGTAAGTAAGCGTTTAGTGAAGATTGAAACGTTTAGTGAAGATTGAAACGTTTAGTGAAGATTGAAACATCTGGAAGTTTTGGTTCCTTTTTTTTGGAGCGTTGTCTTGTTACGTGTCTCAAGTTTGTGCTTGTCCCTATTTCCTGCCGTGTGATAGGTGAAATGTTCCAAGCTGATGAACAGTTGTAGGAAATGATGCTATACTTTCTCTAATGGTTTTCGTCTGCCCTTTATATGTTAGGCAGGATATTTGTCAGTGGAGGAAGAGTGCAGGGGCACTGATAAAGGAAAAAAAGAAGAAAGTGTGAAAACAAAAGCTTTTTTTGGAAATCTGGTGTTTTCATGAGGAAACACAAAGAGGAAATAGCAGTGAATGAAAAATCATATGTAGGATTCATCAGTTACAGTACTAACTTTATTTGCCTTAATCACATCTGAAAATCATTTCATTATTACTTGCATTTTCCAGGACATTGATGAATACCTGTGTCAAGCAAAGGACAAAAGTTATGACACCCTGATGCACTTTGGAAGGAAAAGCCTGAACGTGGCCGCTACAGCTGCAGTGATGGCTGCCACAAAGGTGACATGATTATCATTTCAGTCACATAGTGAAGAAAAATATTAAAGTGGATAATTGTTGCTTTTCAACAAAGCTACAAGGTACAAATTATGCGTAGGTCAGATATCTTAGTTTTCCAATATACCAATAAAACCAATGAGATAATTATAAGTAGAATATTATATTTATATGATATTATTTATGCTCATGCTCTGAACTAGGACCCTTTGTGACTACAGATTCCTTCTCTCACACAACGTCCACTTCCTAAAGATATAAACAGTGACATATTGCTTCAGCTCTATATTTTATTAATGACATATTTGAAGTTATAGTACAGAATGTGACCGTTTAATATAATAAAAAATATATATTAAAAAATGATTATGCTGACATTTCTATCACAGGGCCAGGGCGTGCTATCTGATCGCCTTCGGAGTTTCAGCATGCATGACCTGACCACTATAGACTCAGAGGGTCAGACAAAGAGTTCTGCTTCAGTCATCACCCAGCCTGCAGCGGGGCAGCACAGAGCTCGCGCCATGACACGCAGCAAATCAGAGGCTCCTTACAGCAAGAGTAAGTCCATCTGTCTGACTCATCAGCTCTGTGCTACTGTTCTTGTACGTAAGAAAAAGTACAAGTACAAGTACACATTGGCACTAATTAGTCAGTCTTTACATAATTATCTTTACGTGACTATATTAACCAAGACAGTTTAGATTCAAGATTCAACATTCATACTTGAACAATCAACAATAAACAATATACAGTATGCATGCATTCGGTTTAAAAGAAAGTTCAAAGTGGAATTGTTTCACATTTTATTAGTCTAAGTAATCTCAGTTTCAGACATGAAATTGGTTTAAGTCATAGGACTGATTGTGACTTTAATGTACGTTTTAAATTCTCCAGGTTTTCCATTTAATGATCCTACATTTCAGTTGCATGCAGTAGGTAATCACTGCATTTTCTATGGTGTAGAATTGTGCAATAGGGTAGCACATGGCTGCCTCACAGCTCCAGTGTCCCTGGATTGAGCCTGAGCTCAGATTACTGTCTGCGTAGAGTTTCTGTGCACGTTCTCTTGCATGGTTTCCTCCAGGTTCCCTGTTTTCCTCCCAAGTTCCCATAACTTGCCAGTAGGTGGATTACTGGCATTAAATTGCCCGTAGGTGTTGATGAGAGTGTGACTGTGTGTGCGCATGGTGCTCTTGTGATGGACTGGTGTGTATTCCTACCTCATGCCCAGTGTTCCCAGAATAGGCTCTCCACTGCAACCCTAGTCAGGATAAAATGGATACTGAAGATGAATGAATGAACAAATGAATGTGTGCAATGCACTCTATTCATATAAACATCTGAATTTCAGAGTATCACTGAGTCATTACAAACCACTAACAGAGGTCTTTCTGTTTTCTGTTTCTGAGTGACCTCATATAAAGAACAAGTGTGGTTTCATTAGTAAAACATCAAGAAGTAAAACATCAAAAGGAAGTGTTGAAATATAGTGAGAAATACAAGAAACATAGCCATAGCCATAGCCAAGATTGGTGTGCCATCTATAAGACGCTGTGCAACACAGCAATTTCTTGGCTATTAACCCTGCTGGAGAACTCTTCCTATTGAAATTGTTCCTGATCCAGCCTGTAGATTCACTCTCAGAAACAACGGTACTAAATTGTACTTTTCTGTGTTGCTGGGGCATTACCATCACAGGTACATGATTTGTACCTTTTTTATATATGTCTTTACATGGTAATATGCACCTAGCACACTGTTTAGTAAGAAAAGGTAAATCAATGGTAATTTTAGGTCCAGTATTACTATATTGATGTTTCCAGGTAAAAACAGCCTGAACATTTATTGCAGTGTGTTTTATTATTACCAGATTTTTCAGTATGTCACCAGAATTTCATCTACTCTCTCCCTCTCTCTTTCTTCCCCCCTAAATTTCCCTCTTTCTGACATTTTCTCTGTTACCTTCCCCAGTTCTCTTTATTTTTTTTCCCTATGCATCACTCCACTGTCAATCTCCACTTTCTTACACCTTGGTGACATCAAACAAAATCCAGGTCCCTCCACCCACTCCCCCTCCCTTAACTTTCTCCAAATAAACATGAATGGCCTCTGAACATAAAACCCCAGAACTTCTTTCTCTCATTCACCAGAAAAAACTTCCATGTCGCCTGCATTCAGGACACAAAATTCTCCCTCACCTCCAAACTCTCCTTCTTCCCAAACTACACCATTGTCTGCCTCAGTCATCTGCAAAGACAACCCTTTCTCACAACTGACTCTCTCCCCCACCAGCGGTCCCACTAAACGCATGTGTATCACTATCAAAATCCATGTTCTCTCCCTCACAATAATGAATGCCTACCTACTGCCCTAGCTGTCACCCTTCAGTCATCTCCATTGCTTCACTCAAGAATGTTCTCAACGTATGTGACTTAAATGTGCACCACAAGTTCCTGTTCAAAGACCAAAACAATGACGTAAGAGGCAACCATCTCTTAAATGAAATTGAAACCCTCCCCCCACCATCAATACACACAACCCAACTTGCTCCACTTATCGTCAATTCCTTACTGCTCCTGATCTCAGCCTCAATGCCATCCTCCTCGCCTCCTCCCACCACATATTATCCAGCATCCATCGCAACAATAAACCCCCGAAATCACCAAACTCATTGATGTTAGAAATAAAACCTGCTGCTTTCTTCTCTACAATCCTGATCCTACCCTCCCTAAACTAAGAGATCTCTGAGAAATTCTCTCTCTGTATCGCTTATGAAAAAAGCTCTGGTCTGTTATCCAATCAATCAATGGCCACCGACCCACCCACAAATCCATAGGCTCCCAACCCTCCTCTCTCAACCAGCAAGCTGACACACTAATAAAAAACTATGCCTCCATCTCCCACCTCATCTCCCATGCTCCCTCCCAACCATACCGTCCACTTTCTGATCTTAAACTTTGTCTCCCGCCCCTCAACTCCATCTCCCCACCTGTCTCTTCTTCTGAAGACTCTCTGCCTCGCTCACTCCACCGAGGAAACTGGTCCCCATATCCTCTCTAACTATCTTTCTCCCATTTAAGATCCACTTACAACATCTCCCTCCTCTCTCTGGTGCACTCCCCTGGGGTAACAACAACAACACTGAAGGTACTTGGTGTTAAAATTGAAAACAGGGGCAGGATATGTCTACATATTACATATTCAATACAATTAAATTTTCAGTTCAATTTTATTCAATTCAAAGTATGTATGTATAAATATTATATTTTATTTAATTTTATATAAAATCAATAAGTATTTTTTACAAACTGTGAATAAAATGTTTCAGGTAGAGTTTGTTATCTAGGAATATTTAGATATAAAAAACAAATATTCTCCTCATCTAAATATAAATACATATTTATAAATTTCAGAGAAAGGAAGAGTGACAGACTAAAAATGAATAGTAACAAACACTGTAACAACATTCCTACATTTGTTGTTTTCTTTGATGAATAGTGCCGGCAGTCAATTTCAAAAAGAGTCAATTCTCCATTTCCAGGCACTGGGAATCAAGAGCGGAATCCAAAGTACAGGGAATCCAAGCCCTAGGAGCTATGACTCAGGGAAGAAAGCAGGAAAAGGAAACATGAAACTAAAGCATATCAGATGAGTCATTTTGGGGATGGAACTATAAGGCTCTAAAATCATCGGAATTATTTTCTAAATCTGAATGGTATGGAATTGAAGGGGTAATATAAGTAATTAAGTAATGGGGATGTATGATTGAATTTAGCACAGTAAAATAAAAAGGCAGGTGGCACTGTGGTGCAGTGGGTAGCATTGGCACCTCACAGCAAGAAGCATCCGGGTTCCCAGGCCAGTCCAGAGTGGAGTGTGCATGTTCTCCTAGTGTCGTCATGGGTTTCCTCCAACAGTCCAAAACATCCAGTTAGGCAAACTAAATTGAAAACTACTAAATTGCCCCTATGTGTGAGTGCGTGTGTGAATGTGTGTGTCTGTGTGTCTGCCCTGCCATGGACCAGCAACCTATCCAGGGGGTTTCCCTGCCTTCTGCACAGTGAGAGCTGGGATAGACTCCCGTACGCCCACAATTTATTTACCAGAAGATGTTTGGTTTGTTGTACATACAGTAATAACTGTAGAGTTAATGAAAAATGTAAAACTCATTTCTTAAAGAGATTGTCTCTGAGAATGTTTGTGTATTCAGAGGTCATGTAAAGTCTGCTTTTCATGCAGTAGCCTCAGAGGCTCCACATGTAGGCCTTGATTATATCTTCAATTCACTTTTACAGTTTTATTTCACAATATCATGTGTGAATTATTGCCCTGTTAAATATACACAAGCACATGCAAAGGCTTGTTTTGATGCCCATTTTGTCATGGTGCAGGCCCAGAGTTTGACATAACTGAGTTTGAGATGTTGAATGTGGAGCAGTGTGCTTCTTCGGAGCCTTCTTCCCCTCTGACCCACAAACCCACTCCAATGCCAAGATCCTTCAGCAATCCAAGCCAGCCTCTTTCACCTCCTAAGCCTTCTCTGGACAACACTGAACCCCCTCCATCTGAGGCCCCAGAGGTGCCCAACGACAGTGAAAATGAGGGGGGCGTCCCAGGCATCTCAGCCCAACTCGGACTGCTTAAGAGACGTGCCCCAGAGGTAGCCCCCTCTTTAGATGGTTGGTTGGTGGTGTGTCTGCTGGGGTGCTGATGGCCTGGATATTACTAACATGCTGAATCACTAATCAGCATGATTACCACTACAGGCTAATCCACCATAGACTACCTGGAGCTTTTGTTTGGGATACTATGTCACGTAGGTTTGGAAGTCAGAGCATTTAAGGAGGTGCACAGTGCACAGCAATCCATAAGGAGGATTATAGCAGCATTTTGCAGTGGGTCAACAAAAGAGATAACTGTCTAATGTGGGGTTTTGCTATTACAAGACGTTAGTGTCAACTGATCTTTTGGTACAAACGTTTAGCTAGAATTTTGTGTGATGCATGATCTGCATGCACTGACTGTTGCTTTTTAAATGCCATTACTAGAGAAAAGGGTCCATCAGGCAGGTGATACCTATTCAGCTTCCTAAGGATGCAAGAATATATGATCGTTAATCTGTAATATGATAATATGGTGAATAATACAAAGCAGAAAACTGTATCATGTTCTCTTAAACATCTATCCCAAGTCTTAAAGGTGACATATTATACCACTTTTCCACAAGTCCCCCGGGGTCGTAATGGTCGTAAAGCTTGACATGCTTTGGTTAAAATGCCCTAAGGATCAAAGCACCACAGCTCTGGTCTCATCCTGTCGAAAACCGCTCTTTTCAAAAAAACACCTCTTTTGCAGGGTGTGCCCAAAGTCATATACAGGGGTTAGACAATGAAACTGAAACACCTGTCATTTTAGTGTGGGAGGTTTCATGGCTAAATTGGACCA
>JAOVYV010000002.1:11466635-11478498 GCA_025674545.1 Hassar affinis | reverse complement strand
TGATAGTGGTGCAAGACAGAGCGACAGTCAAACACTAGTCCTGTCACTGTAGAAAGGTGTGACGTGAAACATGTAGCAGTGAGTGCACACTCTCACAGGCTTCATCTGGCCATATCGGGGTAACGGGGCCGAGTGTGAAGAGCAGCGGGAGCAGAAGATCTACAAAACACAGGACAGAGTTCACACACTGTTCATACACACACTCTAGGTGTCACACATTTAAGACTGAAGTTGTGTTTAACAGTATAAAGCAGGATTGGGTGTACAGGGTACTGCACCTTTCCACAGCTCCTACAGTGGTGCTTCCTCCGGATGACAGTGAAAGGAGCCTTACAGGCAATGCAGGAGTTACATGCCTCATCCGGAACCCACTCAGGAGGGTCTAGGGAGAAGAAATAAAACAAGCAGACTATAAGCAATGCTATAAGCAATGTGATTCCGGTACCATACTGGCATAGTGGTATTTGCCACTTATTAAACTTAGGGAATTTGATTTGTAATTAAATGCAATATTACAATATTACAACTTCTAACACCATAGAGAGTACATACAGAGGTTAGGATACATCTTTTCACACTGAATCAATCAAATTCAAAGAAAAATGGATTTATATTGCTTTTTCATAAGTGATGAAATAAAATGGTTCCTGATGGAGGACGTCTGTACTCTACTGTAATATCCTTAGGCACAGAAGCAGGACAGAAGATGAGTACACACTACTGACCTTCAAACTGGCCGTCCCGCGCCTTTGCCGCTAGTTCTGATGAGGTCATGGTCTCTTGACAAAGAGCACAGTCTTCTAAACCAGCACTTCCTACTCTCGGTCCTGCAATGAAAAGATAGTTAAGAAATCATGTCAATAGCTACATCTACACAGACCCTAATATTCCACTAACAATTGGAATAGAAGCCCAATCAGAACAAAGTGTCTCATGTAATAACCTCAATTCAAATAGACTGGCTCGATCCAGCCCGATCGGAAGGACACCAGCCTTAGCTTTGGATATTCCAAGGTAATGACTAAGCACTGTTGTAAGTCACTCTGGATAAGAGCGTTGGCTAAATGCCATAAATGTAAATATGAATGATTTTCTGGAAGGCACTGAATATGAGGGCAGAGCCTAGGTAACAGAGTGTGCAGAGGATAAACAACTTTCAATGAATAAGCACTAATGTGCCTAATTTAATGAAAGGACGTCATATGGTTTGGAAACTTTTGCTTCTGTTCCTAATTGAGAAAGACTCTCCCCAACAGTCTTTCAGAATTTCATACACTAGATCCTGGTCTTTGGCAGTGGAAGGAGCACCAAGTTTAGCATTCTTGATAAACTGTAAATGTCCTCTTGCACCGTCTTTCTGATTCAAGACTGCAGGAGAAGTAAAAGCTGCTGAGATTGCTGCTTAATTAGAAAGAACAGCAGAAACACAAGGATTGTTTCTAGGACACGATGTTGGTCCATCTTGTAAATTGTATTAAGAGGAGGAACAGAGCATTTCAAAACAGGTCAATTGTGATTCAGTGCTTTGGGCATGTAAGCACACATTTTTATCAAATCATTTTCTTTAGCTCATGTAAACACTTAAGTCTGAATCTCTAATCAGAATCATTTCTACTGGGTTGAAGTAATATTGTCCATGTAACCACAGCTAATGATACAAGGTACACAACCCAGATAAGGTTTTATTAACCCTCACCTTTCTTCTGCTTCTCGTTGTCCCCTTGCTCAGATTTTGTTGCCATAACCTCAAATAGTGTCTTCAGGATGCTTCTCAGATCACTTGCATAATTTGTTTGCAACTGATCAGCCACACCTGAGGACAAGGAAATCAGATATCAGTGGAACAAGAGTGAACCATCATAAAAAGCAGTTTCCATGCAGTGAGTTACATAGATTTCAGTACATTTACTACAGGAATCCGTGAACTACAATCTACAACCATCGAACACTTGTGGGTCTTGGCATAAAGCTGAATGCACATTTTTTCACATTACACCCACAAACTTAAATGTATTTTATTGGGATTTTATGTGATAGACCAAAAAAAGTAGCAAGAAAATGATATAGTTTTCAAAATGTTGAATAAATAAAAATCTGAAAAGTGTGGTGTGCATTTGTATTCAGCCCCCTGTAGTCTGATACCCCTAAATAAAATCCTACCAAGACATGGCTGTCCACCATGACAGCCCAGGTAAAGAGAGCACTAATTAGAGACCCAGCCAAGAGGCCCTTGGTCACTCTGGAGGAGCTGCAGAGCTCCACAGCTCAGGTGGGAGAATCTGTCCACAGGACAACCATTAGTCGTGTACTCCACAAATCTAGCCTTTATGGAAGAGTGGCAAGAAGAAAGCCATTCCAATTTGCAGTTTGCCACAAGCCATGTAGGGGATACAGCAAACATTTGGAAGACGGTGCTCTGGTCACAAGAGACCAAAGTTGAACTTTTTGGCCTAAATGCAAAATGCTATGTGTGGCAGAAAACTAACATTACACATCACTGTGAACACACCATCCCCACTGTGAAACATGGTGGTGGCAGAATCATGCTGTGGAGATGCAATTCTTCAGCAGGGACAGAGAAGTTGGTCAGAGTTAAGGGGAAGATGGATGGAGCAAAATACAGGGCAATCCTGGAGGAAAAAGACTTGAGACTGGGTGGAAGTTCACCTTCCAGCAGGGCAACGACCCTAAACGTACAGCCAGAGCTACAATGGAATGGTGTAGATCAAAGCATATTCATGTGTTAGAATGGCCAGTCAAAGTCCAGACCTAAATCTGTGGCAAGTAAATTGCTGTTCACAGACGCTCTATCTAATCTGACTGAGCTTGAGCTTTTTTGCAAAGAAGAATGGGCAAAAGTTACAGCCTCTAGATGTGCAAAGCTTGTACAGATATACCTGAACAAGTATTCAAGAAATATTCAACAGTCCCTGCCAAAAAATATTGGAACTGCCAATTCTATTGGTTTTGGTTTACATTTAAGACATTTGGGTTTGAGAGCAAATAATGATGACATGACAGATCAGAACTTCCCCTTTCCTTTCCTTATATTTACATCTACTACAGATGTGTTGAACATAACAGGCCACCCTTTGTTTGAACCCACTCATTTACAAGTGATCAAAAACTGTCACCTGACTCACCGATGTTTCCGGCTGACCGGGTTCCTTGTTGGGTTGATAGTTTAAAACAATTAATAGCTCTAAATGTCTAGCTCTAAACGTCAAGACTGCATTTGTTGTTAAAAAGGATAAACCAACATGAAGACCAGAGTGCTGTCTATGGGAGAAAAGCAAGCCAGTCTGAAGCTGATAAAAGAGGGAAAATCAAAGAGACCCACTGCACATGCACTGGGCATAGCAAATTCAGCAGTTTGGAATGTTATGAAAAAGAAAGAAACCACTGATATTGTGACAATAGCTCAGCCAATAAAAACAACCTCAGTTGATGACAAATGTTGTGAGGGCTATAAACAAAACCCCAAAACCAACAGTGACCTCACCAACAGCTTCCACTTATCAGGGGTATCACAACCCACCGTTCCCATTAACCAAAACATCATCAGGAACCTTAACCCAATTGAGAATGCATTTCAGTAACTAGAACTGAAGGACTCAGTGGTATAAGCACACTGCATCACATGCTCAAACATACTACTGTTTCAGTAACCTGGGGGGCGGGGGTAGGGGGGTAGGGACAATGTAAATTGATTGTACTATCATGAGTAGCATCACTTGTGATCTCAGAAACACCCAATATTTTATAACTCAAATATTGAATAATTAAAAATAATTAAAAAGACAGACTCAACACTACCACTCAGAGTTGTCACAAAGTTTTTATAATTAGATCAGGCTTACATGCCCAATGATTTGTGTACAGTGTAAAACCGGATCTTCACTACAGCAGCCACAATATTAAAAACACTATAGACTGATCTTTCATCAGTGCAATTCATCTTTATTATCTGTATGTTTTATTTACAATTAGACATTTGGCAGATACTTTTCCCCAAAACAATTTACATCTGATACAGAACAGATTATACAATACAAATGTAAAGAACTAAATTCAAAGTGAGCACATACCTGATATGCAGACAAACAGACGATGGATGAGGTCACTACTGCTATGAAAGCGAGCACGTATTTTATTGTGTGCAAACAGTTTAGAAGCCTGCAGGGCCAGCTGAAGCTCCTGGTGATCCAGTTCCTCAGACATCTCGGAGCTGGTGGTCAAACTACTGATGGAACGGTTCCATGGACAGAGATACAGAGAGAACAAATATAAGCCAATAAGGAAAAAAAAATGGACGTTTAGTAAGTGTAGACCAAACACACAATAAAAACATTGTGCATCTAGTGAACAAACATTTTCAGATCCAAACATATTTTGGAGCATATTAGTCCAAAACATGAGAAAACTGGAAGTATAGTCATCATTGCACTTTGGGCCAAAAGCTAAATTAAATTACCTGGGTGTGCATGAACTGGACAGACTGCATGTGGTGACAGACACACTCTCACAGTCACTGCTGGTGCCTGAACTGAGAGGGGATACCTGTAAACTGCAGCCCATCATTCAAAAATATATAGGGATGGGGATGGGGGAAAGAAAAGAAAAGAAGCAAAAACAACGGAATAAGGATTCAATATTGAATTCTGAAATTAAAAAACATAAAGCAACTTACTGTATTGAAACAGAGGGGAAAAATAGATAACCAAAAACAAACTATAAAGAAGAATAAATCTCTGTCTGGCCTGCTTGTGCTCTCTCTTTCATCAAACACACACAAACCTGGAGCCATTTTTGCTGCCTTCTTTGGGGTGTTTCTCCGTTGCTGCAGAGCTGGCTATTACTAGACAGTCTCTTTCCTGATGGGGGAATCCATCTCTTGACTCATCCTCTGCGGAGTCTCTGTGTGGGGAAAGCTTGGAACTACTGGCAAGGCACTTCTCACAACTGGAGGCATGAGGAAGCCTTCTTCTCTCTTGGTTCTCATCCTCCTCCCTCAGTTGTTGTGGGCCAGGGGGAGGTGGGAGTGGCAAAGGGGCATCTCCCTTCCCCGTGCCACAGACACCCATTCCTGCCTGGATAACAGTGCTTGTGATGGCGGGCTTGCACTTCCTGAACTCTAGATTCCCATCTCCATTAGTGGCATCTGTGTTATTATGGTCATCATGGGCATCAACACATCCAGTAGTACAGCACACACAGGAGTTAAGCAGGCGGTGAGCAGTTCCCTCGGATGAGCGTGGTAAAACCACCAACTCAGGCTGGTTAGGAGACCGCGGGTTAAAGATCACAGTGGCCGACAGCTTCATCCCACCTGTCCGGTGAGCGATGACCTCTGCTGGCTCCCCACCTTCCCCTTCCTCCCTGTCTAGCTGCCCTTCCCAGCCATTCACAAGTGGTAATGTTTCTGAGGTTCCTGCAGGTCCAGAAGAGAGGCACAATTTATCCTGGCTGTTCTGATCAAAATCCTCGTTTGATTGAAACTCCATCATCCATCCATTGCAGATGGAGTCACTTGTAGGTTCTGGCCTGATGGGCTTGAGGGATCTGAGGTTCACAATGGGAGAGGCTCGCTGTCCCTGACGGACTGCGCCTGTGCCGATTCCAGCATCTCCACCGCTGCCCATGGCTTCCAGGTCGTCCATGAAGAAGACCCGCTCATCTTCTTCATGTTGGGATCCAGGAGCTCGGTAAGGGGAATTTTCAGTGCTTGATGGTGTGCTCAGTTCCCCAAGGCTGGAGGGGACACTAGATCCACCCACACTAGACTGCATTTTTCGGCGATAATGAGCTGAAGCTGGCTGCAGGCTTGGGGGTGAGAGCAGTGTGGACATGTGATCACCAACACGGTGTACCATCATATTGAGCTGCTCAATCTCTTCTTCATCATACTGCATGGAACAGGCCAGATCCACTTCAGTGTCCTCCTCTCCTTCACTTGGGATCTCCTGCTGTTCCTGGTCCTTGTCCCACACGTCATCCTCCTCACACTGAGAGGAACACAGAGCCAGCTCTGTAACCCTCTCCACTTCCTTTTGCTCTTCTTTTTTCTGTGACTCCTCCACCTGACTCTTGGAGCTGACCGAGGTAGCAGATTCCGGGGTAGAGGAGATGGGGACACCAGAAAACTCCCCATCCTGTGAGATACACAGATTCCGTTCCAAGGTTGTTAACTCGTCTTCCGTCAGAGTCTGCAACAAGTCCCTGCATCAACACCACAAAAACATCATTAGAAGTATGTCGTGCTATACAGCGATGAAAACAAGTGGCTAACCACTGAGCCCTATAAACCACACTGTTATTAAGACTATGAGAGCAGCAAGTCTAGTTCTTGTTTTGACAAATGTCTTGCTATAAGGCTAGGCATGAGGGAACAATTACCTCCAAATAACTGACTACGTACTATGTAGGTTAGCCAGTACATAACTACAATTACAGTATTGCATTTACTGTTTCCTAATAACCCTGAAAAGAAAAAAATCTGTTTGATTTTGAACTGGTTAGAAACTGGAACATGCTGAACACCCATACCTAATTTTCTTTAACAATGTGCGAAAAGGTCGGAAGAGTTCAGACATATCCTCTGATTTGTTTTCCAGGTTAAGAGGTCCATCAGGATACACCACAAGTCCGCTAACAGCACATGAACAAAAGTTTTACCGAAATCAGAATTTCTTTGAATTAAAAGTAACAGGATTATTCATTTCATTCATTCATCTGGAGTTGGGGAAAAATAAAATGATAGTTATTACAAAAAAATATATATATATATACATATATATATATATAATCACTTACCACACAATAGCTAGCCGGGGGATTGTAAACATTAGAGCAGGTTCATAATCGTCGATCATATCTTGTGTGAGATAGCCAAGCTTTAGGGCCCTTGGATTAGAATCAAAGAGCAAACAGAGTTTGAACCATGCAGAGTTTAGATTTTTCTCAAAACAAAGCTACAAGAGCATGGACAGTTTTTCCAGCCAAAGCCTGGTTTACTTTCTTTGCTTAGAAACTTTCACAAGTAGAATGGGTTAAATATGAAAGGCAAAAATATTAAGACATATGCGAGTTGTGAGTTGAGAGTAAATAAAACTGGGTCACTCACCTCTCTACAGTCTCACAGAAGAGCACAATGACTTCCTGCTGGACGTAGTACTCTTTAGGAGACTTTACAGGCACCATGGCTGATACATAACTGTAATACAACATAACCAGCAAGAAGCTGAGATAAATTACCTCACAGTACAGACAATTACAGTTGATGATATAGGAAAATCAGCTCTGGGGTGGTGTGATGCTGTTATTTAGGTGTTAATAACAGAAATATTATTTATAGTACTCCCCGATGTGTTTTATTCCTTTTACACTACAGCAATTTTGTTCATTGTTACAATATTTAATTTATTAAGCAAATGCATGCTGTACTTTTAACTTGTACGTTTTCTATATTTAATTTAATATTTTATTTTATATTTAATAGGTTAGTACACTTTTTCTCTCTATTGATGTCAACAGGACCACTAAGAACCAAGAAACTAAGAAACACAAAATCTTCTGTCATAAAGACTCTCACATGATGAAAACTTAAAACATTCTGACAGCAGACACACCTTCCAGAAATGTGAAACAGACATCTTACAGAAAACTGGTGTAACCATGCATCGTGCCACAATGCATTGAGATGCAAAAAATGTGACGATGTGCATCGTGGACATATCACGATATCACATGCACTCTGTTTATAATGCCATCTAATGTATTTTTTTAACAGCAGAGGGCTCCACCATCACTAGCACGTCATACGTCAGGGGCAGACAGTGTAGCGATAACCACAGACGGATGGACTACAAGGGCTACCCAGAGCTATGTCACTATAACAGCACATGTGATCATCGCAGAGCGGGAAACGGCGAGCTCGTACTCCAAACTCACTCTCTTTTCGAATCACGCACCGGGTTAAACATAGCCTAGGAAATCGGCTGTTTTGGAGCTTGTAAAAGCTAATCACAACATTGCTGTCGTTACGGACAACGCTCGAAATATGGAAGTAGTGGTGAAGGAGGCTGGACTAGCACCACACATAAAGTGTTTTGCCCACACTTTGAACCTTGCTTTCCAAGCAGGACTAACCCACGTCAACCGTGTCAGCTGGTTGTTGGGTAGACTCTTCCACCACGTTGTTACAGATCCCCCTGAATAAACTCATCATCTTTCTTTTAATTTGAAGGAGACTAAAATTCTTTGTTAAAGTTTTTACTCAAGAAAACGACATATTTTGAATTGTTATTCTTCATAAATAAAAAAGGAATGCTTTCCTTTTAAGTTATTTAAAATATGGAGAAGCTGCAAAAAACATATACAAGAAAATAGTCATTGTTTTACACTTCAGAAATTAAAAGTATAAAATAATTGTTTAAAAATTTTGTTTAAAAAATTGTGAGAAAATCAAATCGTGAGCAGACAGTATTGTTACACCCCTAATAAATAGGTGCCTGTTTTTTTAAAAAATCCATTTATTAATGGGTTTATGTAGATCATCCATCATACAAGTTTGTTTGTTTACTGATTTATTTTATGTCACTTCAGCACTCTATAGCTATTCATGACAGGAACAAGGTTACATGGATACACATTTCATCAGTACAAGTTCAATGTCTGTGGGAGGAAACCTGAGTACCCGGAGTAAACCCACGTGGACGCGGGGAGGACATGCAGTCCATCATACACGTACTTGCGGATGAGGTCTTACAGAAATAGTACATTCAATTAATTAGTGCATGTAAACCTGTGATTTGACTTATTTACAAAATTTGAAATATGAAATACGACTTTACTAAATTAATCGACGAAATTACGAAAATACGAAATTAATCAACACCTTCTAACCAATCGGATTCAAGAATTCAGTTGTGCTGTGGTACAATCAACAATGCTTTAACATTGTGATATTAAAATACGCAAAACATTATTTGTACCTGAGTTCAAACTCAGCAAAAAGGCCGTCAAACTGGCGCAGCGCCTCCCGCATGCGCTCGGTGTAGAAGTTGAGGTCTCGCAGTGCTTGGTCTCGGGTGATGTTGCGCACCTCCTCCAGGCTGCGTGTCAAGTCTTTGGCCAGTGGCCGCATCGCCATGCTCTCGATCTCCCGGTTCATGATGATTGAGCCGGCTGCTAGACACTGGACACAGGACCAGTTGTTAAAAGGTGCTATTCACTGGAGGAAGTACAACTTGCACTGTTAAGCAATGGCACTATGACTACCTCACAGCATGCACTCCAACTCGTTCAGCTAATTTTCACTAAATATAATTTTCAAAAAGTGGCTCCAGCTGGCTTTTATCTTAGTGAGCAAGCTGAGAGGACAGAGGAAAATGTACAACGTGATCATTTGAATGTACCTCTGCCCCAAACCATAGCTGTCCGGCGAGGTTGTCATGGCGGATCTCCTCCGGAAATTTCACGCAGAAGTCCCTGTTTGCTCTGTCTTCTGGTATACACTCGTCCATGATCTGGTTTATGATATTCAGCACATTGTCCTACAAAAGAGTAAAAGGAACACAAAGAAAAGTCAACATATTTAATATAATGAAGTTACTGCCTGTGTGTCTGATGTTTATACTGATTGCACCTAAACACCACAGTAATCCTCCTGCAGCGAGAAACGTATCTGACACTTGACCTGGCATGAGCGGAACTGGTTGACGAGCAGCGTGCATCTCTGGGGATCCTTCCTGCCGTCCAGACTATCCAGCTCCGAAGCCACCTGGTTCAGCTCTTCGTCTGCATAGTAAAACTGGGCGAGTAGCTGAGGGTCCGACCTCTACATCACACAACAGGAAAACAGAGAGTCTGTCATGAAGCATTGAATGGAAAACTGATCTACTTGGATGTCTGTGCATGTATCTGGGTGAACAGTGACCACTGTCCATTGCCCACTGTATGTGTTATAGTGCTAAACATTCTTGAGGAGTGAAGACCACCCACTCGGTCAAGTGACCAGCAAGAAATACAGGCTGCTGTCTGATGGTACAAAATGATACCAATGATGATTGGAATCAAAAAGTGTACTGAACAAAAGGCAGACCTTTGACCTTCTTCTCTCGCATTCCACACAGCGCAAGAAACATTCTCAAAGCAGTGCATCATGGGTTTGGGAGGGGAACGTTCCAGAGAGGATTCCAACAATCTTTTCACGTCACTGTGCCTCACACTAACCGCTAAAGCCTTAAAACATGCTGTTCCTATTATTATGGTTTTCTCTGCTTACCCATTAGGGTCACTGATTCACTGAGGTGCACATTACTAAATCTAAAAGCAGCACTCAGGAAACGTTTGCAGTCACACAGGGACTCACATGCTGATCATTCTGGCAAAACTGTTTACAATCTTTGGATCTGGCATTTTTCTTTCCTGAGGCAAGTACCAGCATTCGTAATCTGCACACGTGTGTCATGAGCTGGTCTTGGTTGTAGCATGTATTAAGCCGATTTGTCCACCCAGCATACCCTAGCTCTGCTGTGCTCATTCAGCAGATATATACTTTAGCAAATTTAACAACCAAAGAATGACTACTTCACTTTAGTTAATCCAGCGGTGAACTTAGCACAGGATTCACAAAGGGAAGGTCACATTTCATCATCTGTTATCTCCTGGAGTGTACGCCTCCCGTCAGAAGCATGCGCCACACTGTGTAATTATGCACACCTCAGCCTGCTAGGGACATGAAAGACTGGGCAAATCTGTAGTTGATTTATTGTCTAACTTGGTAGGCCTGAGGTCATTGTAAGGTTGTGGCTTTTTGTTTTTTAAATAAACCTAAAAAACCTGGAGACTCGAAGAGTAAGGCTTGGTGCCTCTTCAGCCTGGGATCATATTCTTATTTCTAGTAAGTTGCACTACACATGGTTAGTCAGAACAGTGCTGTTAGATGGATATCATATCACTGAAACACAAAGTCAGACCAAATTAGGCTATGCAACACGGACAAACAAAATGACTCACCCAAAGCTTTATTGAATTGTGCCAGACACTGAAAATTCACCAGTTAGAAGACTGCACTAAAATTAAATCAGTGCTGATGGTAAGCAGTATGTTACTGCACACTGAACTCCTACTGGAACTCTGGTGAACCATTATGCTGTTCGAGCTCTAACAAGACGCCTCTCGGAAATACTGATTGGCAAAATGTAATGCGATGATGATGTCATGCTCTACGAATCTATTCTTGGGATGTGATGCGAATTCTTTTATGGGATTAACTGAAACAGGAAGTGCGAACAAATACAGTGACTAGAACCGTCCTTGATAGGTGACGACATCCATCCACGTCAACAGCGAGCTCCTATACGCTTACATACTGTATGTAACAAATTCACAGGCATTAATTAACTAATTACTAGGGCAGGATGAGTTGCTGCTGCCAATATTTCCTTCAGATGTCCAGAGGAAAAAAAAGCAACAGATAGATCTACAGTCAGGTGCTGAATTATTGGCACCCTCGTTAACGTAAAGATAAATGGTGTACAGAACCATCCGTTTGCCTGACTTATGAAGGTCAACACACACTTATCTAATTTCATTTGTCTATTCTCTGATCTTCCCCACTCTGATGAATGGGTAAGGAAATCTGTCCTCTGTCTCACCTCATATTTATACACCAGTCCAACAGGAAAGCGTGGACAACTGCTTAAGAGGTCATAAAAACTATATGCATTTCCATTTATTCATACATTTCAAATATATATTTCATTCATATTACACATATCTGCAGAGTTACTGTAAATACTGTATATAAAACCCACTGTACAGGTGTTAGTCTATATACAGGGGTTAGACAATGAAACTG
>JAOVYV010000002.1:11415623-11433073 GCA_025674545.1 Hassar affinis | reverse complement strand
GCCAATCTTGCTCTCTAGGCTCCCGGCTACGGACAGCTATAACATCACCCGGATTCGAACTCGCGATCTCCGGATGATAGGGCGAACGCGTTGTACATTGCTTTGTCTTAAATCAGAAACATATGTAGCCTTACCACTGGACCTTTCTATAGACGCTCAAGGCCTTCACCATGTTCACCCATAGGGCCTTGTGCTCCTTTTCCATAGTAAAACTATAGGTCAGAAACTACATACCACAATTTTTTAACTTTATGATGTCCTTAAAGGATTTTGAAAAATCATTTGCTTTCTGTTCACTGGTTTTGTGAACTTTTATAGGAGAGTGTCTATATAGTGTGTATACATTGTGTATGTATGTGTTTGCATTTAAATAAGTAGAGTGGTCTAGAATAGCACACACAGGAATAACCACATAAACTTAGATGACCAATTTTCCATTTATAAACATGAAACATTGGCTGAAGTGATTCATTCCCAAATAGCAAATGGCACAGTTTTTGTTTATGCAAAAATAGTAATATCATCTGCTTTTCTCTGTATAGATTAGTAATATACAGTCCCCTCCAGATGTATTGGAACAGCCATTGTTTTTCCTATGCAATAAAGACATTTGTGTTTGAGATCAAAAGATGAACACGAGACAATATATCAATTCATTTCCTGATTTCCACCAGAGCCATTGCACAAGCATTGTAAATATCAGGAAATTAAATCTGAAACTCAGATCTATAGTTATAATAATTGCCATTGACTGTATTACATTTTTGTGTTACATGAAAAAACATTTGGAGTGTTGTTTAATAAAAAATAGCTTAAAAATGCTTACATTTTTACATTACTCATTCAAGGTTTTTAGCCTTGGTTTTCTGATGTGAACCATATACAATATTTTGCTGCCTACATTTGGTAAAGGAAAAACACCCCCTAATTCTTCTCTTCTATTTTTAAGAGCTAACAGTAAAACTGACCACAACTTAAATATATATATATAAAACAGCCATTTAACATATCTTGAATTAAAAGTCCTCATACAAAATACATTTTATTTGATTGAAATATTAATCACCTTTTTTTTAATTACCAAATATTTTTTAAAAAGTTACTAAAAATATTTTTGACACAAGCGATTTTCCATTGACTTGCTCACCTTTCTAGATGTTGTACACTCATAATGTAGGATGCTCACTGCCCCATTTAGCACCAGAGAATTATTATTGCAGTAATAATTGCAGTAATTGCTATTTTGCTTCACATCTGATGACACCTTGTTATTGTTTTCTAGTGGTCAAAAAACAGGCCTGCAGAAAGTGCTAAAAGAGGCCCACTGAGGTACAAATTACACTGCCCCATGCTCACTCTGTGAACTTTTTCAATGAAGAAGACGATTAATGCTAGGGTTGCCAGTGTTGTGATTTTTATGTCAAAGTGGGCCAGTTTACAAGACTCTGTTTCCATCAAGATATCACTGTAAAGCAAATAAATGGAATTAGATCTAATAATGGTATAAAGAAGTATTATTAGTATACCAGTTTTTCTGGTACTTGTAGATAGATAGATAGATAGATAGATAGATAGATAGATAGATAGATAGATTCTTTTCTTCTCACCACAAAAATATTACAAGGTTACTCTAAACATTCACTAGATAGTAGTCTATAGTATAAGTCAAGTGTGACAGCCTCTCGATTTACTAACACAAACACAGCACCAAGCAACAAATTATATGTATTATCACCTACAGGCACATCTGCGAGACGGACTCGTTCAGCATGGGGGTCTTTCTGTTAAAGGACGGCTCTAGCATTCCGCTCCATGACCACCCAAACATGCACAGCATGCTAAAAGTGCTCTACGGCAAGATCAGGGTTAGTTGTTATGACAGGTTGAAGGCCGTGGACGGACCCACGGCCTTCCTTGATATTTTGGCACCACCTTACGACCCAGACGACGACAGAGACTGCCACTATTATAAGGTTTTGCAACAAGTTCCTGAGGGTGCAGACAGAAAGGCCGGGGCCCAGGAGCAGACAGAGTTATGGCTCCTAGAAATCCCCCAGCCTAGTGAATTCTGGTGTGGGGCTGAACCGTACCCAGGCCCAAAGGTCTCTCTATGAAGGAGTTACCATCTCCACTGAAATCATACTGAAAGACTTGGCATGTCTGTGATTGCCTGATTCCTGTTTGCCCCTCCACTGTATTGTCCTGACAACATGCTGAACTCTGGACTCTGCGAACAATCACAGCGTTTTTGACTTCTCATGGACCCATTGCTGTCTCACCATTATATCTGCTGCCTCTATTGCATGATAGCGAATTTGCATAATTGTCTATTTTAAGGCAAAATGCTCTATTATTTGCTTTTCATTTTAATATTTACATGTTAAACAAATAAGAGAACTAGGGCTGTTTCTTGCATTTCTTGTATGTGCAGTGTGTGTTGAACATACATTTAAATATACTCTATAATAAATTAACAAACATTCCACACCCAAGTTCCACAACCATGGCTTATTTTGTCTGGTTTTAATTATCTGGACCATGATTTTTTACCATTTTGACCTGTTTGGTAATCTACATTTCAGTATGTCTTACACACTGGCCTGATGTTATAGTAATACGTAAAAGCTACTGAAGAGGACTTGAGTTTTAAGTTATATTTGAGAAATGCTGTGTGTTGTCACGTTGTATTTATAGTACCACATTTTATTAGGAAATCTTTTCTAAGCTAACCTGCCCCTCTAAGGGTCTCTGCACAGCCCTGATTATGCTATTGATGGTGTTTCCGTGGAGTCTCTGTTACCCCGGGGGTCTGTGGCCTGTGCCCTGTGCGTGAGAAGTGTGGGCCATGTGTGCTTATCTAAAAACAGGAAGATGCTCTGGGTATTGTAGTGTAGCTCAACGATCTTTCTTTCCGAACAGTTTATTCTGTGAGGGAATAATAGAAAAACGTATATGTCTGGACAGACTGATACTGCTGGAAGGTTGAAAATTAAGTACACCATCATTTATCCGCATAACGACCAGAATTGCAGACGTCTTCTATAGAGTATGACTACATATCCCACAATGCAAGGCGTTCCAAACCGCCATGTCGTCATTGCGGACGTGTAGATCAGATCTCTGTATATGGGGATATTGCACTGATGATGAATGGTTTAGATTGCGTGTTGTACGTGACTTAGTGTACTTCGTGTTCGGTATATTGTTGATTTCGTATTGAATCACTCGGCGACGTCGGCTGATGTGCTTTGCCAGGTTTTCGGGCACTGTTTGAATGTTCCACAAGCCGTGAGTTTGAATTAATGTTGCTAACTGCCGTGCAGGACTAATAGACTTGTCTCCCGCTACTACATGATGCCTCAGCACAACATGAGCTCCCTGATTCAGAGACTTGCCCGACAGGCGCTCACGACTTTCCGCAACCATGCTAGTGAGGACAGCAAGGCATTTGTGGACAGTCAGAGCAAGTTGAGGAGCATGCTGGCGGAGGTCAAGGCGGCGGATCTGAAGATTGCTCCGCGGTGTGTGGAGAGCGGCTGTGGACCCCCGCAGCTCCTCGGTCCGCCGGTCACCTACATGCACATCTGCGAGACGGACTCGTTCAGCATGGGGGTCTTTCTGTTAAAGGACGGCTCTAGCATTCCGCTCCACGACCACCCAAACATGCACGGCATGCTAAAAGTGCTCTACGGCAAGATCAGGGTTAGTTGTTACGACAGGTTGGACTTGTCACCCGATAGCGCCAGCGGGAGACGCTTTAACCCCCCGCTGTCCCCCTTCCAGAAAAGCGCCGTCCGCCCGTCAGTGCAGCGCTCAGTAGGAGAGTACACAGAGGAGAGCGGCCCGTGCGTCTTATCACCCCACAGGGATAACCTGCATCAGATAGAGGCCGTGGACGGACCCACGGCCTTCCTTGATATTTTGGCACCACCTTACGACCCAGACGACGGCAGAGACTGCCACTATTATAAGGTTTTGCAACAGGTTCCTGAGGGTGCAGACAGAAAGGCCGGGGCCCAGGAGCAGACAGAGTTATGGCTCCTAGAAATCCCTCAGCCTAGTGAATTCTGGTGTGGTGCTGAACCGTACCCTGGCCCAAAGGTCTCTCTATGAAGGAGTTACCACCTCCACTGAAATCATACTGAAAGACTTGGCATGTCTGTGATTGCCTGATTCCTGTTTGCCCCTCCACTGTATTGTCCTGACAACATGCTGAACTCTGGACTCTGCGAACAATCACAGCGTTTTTGACTTCTCATGGACCCATTGCTGTCTCACCATTATATCTGCTGCCTCTATTGCATGATAGCGAATTTGCATAATTGTCTATTTTAAGGCAAAATGCTCTATTATTTGCTTTTCATTTTAATATTTACATGTTAAACAAATAAGAGAACTAGGGCTGTTTCTTGCATTTCTTGTATGTGCAGTGTGTGTTGAACATACATTTAAATATACTCTATAATAAATTAACAAACATTCCACACCCAAGTTCCACAACCATGGCTTATTTTGTCTGGTTTTAATTATCTGGACCATGATTTTTTACCATTTTGACCTGTTTGGTAATCTACATTTCAGTATGTCTTACACACTGGCATGATGTTATAGTAATATGTAAAAGCTACTGAAGAAAATCTTATGAGTAATCTAACATGTAACTTAAGATACCCTCTTTGCAGCTCAGCTCTCATTTCTGTTTCACACTAGACTTTGTTTTCTAATCTAATGACACCTTTACAGCTGTAGCTCTCATCTGTTTGGTCACTCCCCAAAAGTGTCTTGCAAATGAACATGCAGTTGGTCATTTCTCTGTTCTGATTCAAAAGGTTGAATAAGCTTGTGCACCTTTTGACCTTTATCTTTATTTTGAAAGGCATCTGGTATTTTGCACTTGCACACATAATAGGCTGCTTACTTGGTAACTTGTTTTTCTGTGTTTGTAGCTTGACAGTAAGTAGTGACCTACACAGAGAGCACAATGTCTTGGTGGTTTTTCTTTTTTCAGCTTTTGGGTGATGACTTGCATGTAAATGACAACTCTGTGAAGCAAAAGCATTTAAGAACCACTGTTGAAGAGTACCTGGCATAACTGAATGAAATAAGTTTAGATTTTTTAAGCACTTACACAGTTCATGGTATGACCGAAGCTTCAAATATTTTGTAAATTATTCTGTTTAGTGTTGTGTTGAAGAATCTTAATAATTTTGAAAAGTTTCAAACAATAAATACCTAATTTCTTTAAATGTTTGTCTTGTTGTAAAATCTATCTATCTATCTATCTATCTATCTATCTATATGTGTGTATATAGACTGAAATACCAGAAAAACTGGTATACCAATTAATACTTGACACATCCCCCATGGGATCTTGGATTGAATTCAGTCATTGAATTCTGATGATACTTGAGGCAGTGTTGCATGACTATCGTGTGAGACAATTCTTACCAGTCTGGTGTCATAAGTTCAAGGTTTTTTTGGAATTCCTGTAGTCACCCTTGAAGTCCTCATATGTGAAAATCCAAACTTTGCTTATACTTCCAAAATGTTATGACCCATCTCACAAGCTCCAGCTAACTTGCCATTCTTATGGGAGAAACAACTCTAGAAGCTTCCATAGATACACTATATTGCCAAAAGGTATTCACTCACCCTTCCAAATCATTGAATTCAGGTGTTCCAATCACTTCTATGGCCAGAGGTGTATAAAATCAAACACCTAGGTATGCAGACTGCTTCTACAGACATATTGAAAGAATGGTTCGCTCTCAGGAGCTCAGTTAATTCCAGCATGGTACCATGATAGGATGCCACCTGTGCAACAAGTTCAGTTGCGAAATTTCCTCATTACTAAATATTCCACAGTCAACTGTCAGTGGTATTATAACAAAGTGGAAGTGATTGGGAATGACAGCAACTCAGCCATGAACTGGTGGGCCACGTAAAATGACAGAGCAGGGTCAGTGGATGCTGAGAGAGGTTCATGGAATGGATTTGCATGGCTGAGCAGCTGCATCCAAGCCTTACATAACCAAGTATGAATTTGCATAATTGTCTATTTCAAAGCAAAATGCTCTTTTATTATATAGTCTTTCATTTCAATATTTACATGTTAAACAAATAAGAGAACTAGGGCTGTTTCTTGCATTTCTTGTATGTTCAGTGTGTGTTGAACATACATTTAAATATACCCTGTAATAAATTAACAAATGTTCCTAAAGTTCCACACCCATGGCTTATGTTTTCTGTTTTTAATTAACTCGATCATGATTTGTTTGGTAATCTACATTTCAGTATTTCTTACACACTGGCCTGATGTTATAGTAATATGTAAAAGCTACTGAAGAAAATATCTTAAGTTACATGTTAGTAATCTAACATGTAACTTAAGATATCCTCTTTGCAGCTCAGCTCTCATTTCTGTTTCACACTAGACTTTGTGGCTGTAGCTCTCATCAGTTTGGTCACTCCCCAAAAGTGGCTTGCATATGAACATGAAGTTGGAAGTTGGTCATTTCTATGTTCTGAATCAAAAGGTTGAATAAGCTTGTGCACCTTTTGACAATGTATTTTTATTTTGAAAGGCATCTGGTATTTTGCACTTGCACACATAATAGGCTGCTTACATGGTAACTTGTTTTTCTGTGTTTGTAGCTTGACAGTAAGTAGTGACCTACACAGAGAGCACAATATCTTAGTGGTTTTTCTTTTTTCAGCTTTTGGGTGATGACTTGCATGTAAATGACAACTCTGTGAAGCTGTAGGCCACGTAAAATGACAGAGCAGGGTCAGCGGATGCTGAGAGAGGTTCATGGATTTCCATGCGCAATGCAAAGTGTCGGATGCAGTGGTGTAAACCACACTGCTACTGGACTCTAGAGCAGTGGAAACTTGTTCTCTGAAGTGATGAATCACACTTCTCCATCTGGCAATCTGATGGACGAGTCTGGGTTTGGTGGTTGCCAGGAGAATGGCACTTGTCTGACTGCATTGTGCCAAGTGTAAAGTTTGGTGGAGGGGGGGGGTTATAGTGGGGGGTTGTTTTTCAGGAGTTGGGCTCGGTCCCTTAGTTCCAGTGAAAGGAACTCTTAATGCTTCAGCATACTGAGAAATTTTGGATAATTTAATGCTCCCAACTTTGTGGGAACAGTTTGGGGATGGCCCCTTTCCTGTTCCAACATGACTGCACACCAGTGCACAAAGCAAGGACCATAAAGACATGGATGAGTGAGTTTGGTGTGGAAGAACTTGACTGGTCTGCACAGAGTCCTGACCTCAACCTGACAGAACACCTTTGGGATGAATTAGAGTGGAAACTGTGAGCCAGGCCTTCTCGTCCAACATCAGCCTTCCCAGAAAAGCTGAAGCAGTTATAGCTGTAAAGGGTGGGTCAACATCATATTAAACCCTATGGGTTAAGAATGGGATGTCACTTAAGTTCATGTCATATGCATTTGAAGGCAGACTTTTGGCAATATTGTGTATCTATTGCTTTATATTCACACTAGCGAACATAATCAATAATTTGCATAGGTGGCATTGCCATGTATTTTGCATAAGTACACACACACCAATCAGCCATAACATTATGAGCATCACTTACCATATAGATGCATTTTGTGGTTCTATAATTACAGACTGTAGTCCATCTGTTTCTCTACACACTTTGTTAGTCCCCTGACTGTTCTCTAATGGTCAGGATCACCACAGATCAGGTACTGGGTGTTTGGGTGGTGGATCATTCTCGGCACTGCAGTGACACTGATATGGTGGTGGTGTGTTAGTGTGTGTTGTACTGGTGTGAGTGGATCAGACACAGCAGTGCTGCTGGATTTTTTAAACACCTCAGTGTTGCTGCTAGTGAAAATAGTCCATCAATTGAAAATGTCCAGTCACCAGCATCCTGTAGGCAGCATCCTGTGAGCACTGATGAAGGATTAGATTAGTGCTGAGAATGATCCACCACCCAAATAGTACCTGATCTGTGGTGGTCCTGTGGGGGCCCTGACCATTAGAGAACAGAGTAAAGGGGACTAACAAAGTATGTAGAGAAATAGACAGACTATAGTCTGTAATTGTAGAACTACAAAGTGCATCTATATGGGAAGTGGAACTGAGAAAACGGTCAACTAGTGTAGAGAAAAGGAGGTGGTCATAATGTTATGCCTCATCAGTGTATATATGTATTGTTAGTAGTCTAGGCTGTTTACACTTAGTAATTTCCTCCATCTTAAATAGATTATATCCAGATTGAGATTATACACATAAAAAGGTTAGTTTCCCTCAAAATACATTATAAATATTTAAATCTAATAATGCAAATAGTGCACTAATAGTGTAAAATCGAATAGTTTCATATTACTCTCAAACAAAAATTGTATTACTATCTTTTATTCTACCACTTGCACAGTTTTTGGAGCAGCTGCTCCTCATTTCACTGTACTTTGTATGTACATGTGACAAAAAAGGGTGTATTCTTGTGTAATGTAAATTCATGTGTAAATGAATTTGATGCACTTCAAAGTTCAATGAATGCTAATGTTGTCGCTGTTAAAACTAGTGAGCTCTAAAGGTTATGAAAAATCCTGTTGTGGCAACCTTAAAACCATAACACTAAGTGAGGAACAATGCAATCAATGCAAGTTGGTGTTGAAATGTAATGAGCTGATTTGCATATTAACACATAAATGCGTATTTATTCTGACCAGAGATTAATTCGTCTACAAGTGTAAATGCGTGTGGTTAAAATCTTAGACCACTATCCAGATGCGACACGTATGAAATGAGCAGGCGTAAATGGGATCCTGGGTTCTCTCACATTACCAGCTTGTCTTACCCAAAGATGTCAAAGGGTGGCCTCTAGTGGTACGCCTATGTAATGCCTGGCACTTTAAAACTCCCATTTACAACACTGCACATACAGAATACAGTACTGTATCCATAGTGTAGGTTAGCTTGTTTACAGATTCACACCTTACAGCCTGATTCGGACACACTAAGAACAATTTATGTTCCTGGTAATGATCCAGTTTCACAAAACGTCAGCACGAAAATCACAGTAGGACAGTAAAGTGAGCGTTACTTCACCAGTTACGAAAAGCAGCAGTTAATTCTATACATTGATCTGTGAATATTATAAAGGACATAATCAGTTACAAACTTTTAAACAGTAGACCCAGACTTGAATATATAGAGCTCAAGTAGCGTTCTTGTAACAGCAGGGTTTTTTCCTGATCGTGTAAAATACATAAACAATGCCATACACAAGGCTCATGAAAAGCTGCCTTTGATTTGCACACACAGGCCAGGTCAGAAATCGCATAGTACCGTGCTATATTACTGTGCTATACTGTTTAACATACCACTTATTACCAGGAACAGGCAGAGGGTGGGCCATACTTTTTAGAGCTACCTTTTTAGCGGAAGAGTCCCATTTCAATATAAATTACAGATATGTTTTAGCCAAAGTATGAATTACAACAATGATATGAGCAAAACGACTTGAGAAAAAAAGCAGCAGACAACTGAAAAAATCTTCCTAAAGAAGCGTAACCTTGTTTATAAAAGTCATAGGTAAGTAGGGGAGGAGGGAGGGGGGGGGTATTTTGGTAGTTAAGTAAAGTACGCCTAAGTAAAATAAAATCACAAGTCAGTGCTGATATGTTTAAATCAGTTAAGCAAGTATGGGATTATTTCCAACCTCAGTATAGTATGTAGTTTTAACTGTTAGCTAGTTCCCAGTTGTTAAGAAAATAATACTGTTTTACTCTATTTCAGTTTGGCTTCTTGAAGATTTAAATAATTTCTGCAGAAAAAAAATGGTATAGGAACTGAATAGAGGTTTAACAGCTAAGCTGGCAAGCAAGCTTCAGTGGTGATGTTAGGAACTTGATTCAACAGGTAATTTGTTCTCTCGATACTCAATAATGAGTGAGAAAGGAAGCAGTTAAGGGGCTTCTTGTTTGTCTTCCTGAAAACCAGAGGTCTATGTCTTGAAAATGCTAACGTTATACCCTTTGAGGCCCCATTTTTGAAGGACCCTGTTTGGTTAGGTCAGCCATTCCACCACGGCTTGCACTCTGCACATGATCAACAAAGTTAATTTATAACCTACCATGAGTTCCCAGCCAAGGTCCAGTAGTACCCCCCTCCTGAACATTTTAGAGTTTTCCCTGCTCTAACTCGTGCACTTCAACACAATGTTATAAAATATTGATTAGTTGAATCAAATGTGATAAAGCAGGAAAGACATTAAAATGTGCAGGAGGTGGTAGTTCAAGACCAGGGCTGGGAACGTGTGGATGGCATTTTTAATCTGAACAATGCCCCTGAAGAACTCTGCATGTCCTGGTTATGTAAGGTAATACACGGTTTGGGACGTACCCATTACTCAATAAGACATGGTAAACAAAGTCCTCTGTCCAGCGCCCTTTCCTTGTCTCATGGTCAGGGTTCAGGGGTCCGTTTATTTCTCACACGGTGCCCTGAGCGCCTGGGGTCTGGGCAGAAGGAGCGCTCGCCCTTTTCTCTCTCTGTCTTTGGTGGATTTTCGCGTGTCTCCTTCTCTCGTCGCTCCTGGCGAACCTCCGGCCGCAGAAGTCACAGGAGAAGGGCTTCTCGCCCGTGTGTGTGCGGATGTGCGTGGTTAGGTGGTCGCTACGGCTGAAGCTGCGCATGCAGATGCGGCACTGAAACGGCTTGTGGCCGGTGTGGATGCGCACGTGGCGCGTGAGCTCGTCGGAGCGCGAGAACCTGCGGTCACAGCCCTCCGCTGGACACGGGTACGGCCGCTCATGGACCGGCGTCTTACACGGCCGGGTCGGGTACTTCCTGGGTCGCAGTATTGGTCGTAACGGGACACTCTGAGGGCTGGAGTCTGTGGGCGGCCTCAATCCATCCACGGGACACGAAAGAGTAAAATTTCTTATCATGTTCAGCGGAGTGAGCGGCGGAGGAACTCTAGCGGAGTCCAGAGAGCAGGAGAACGGTTTTCGGTCCTGGAAGACTGGCGCATCCCTTTGGCTGCTGCTCTGGTAAAAACCTCCGTAATCTGGTATGATGGAGAAAAGCGCACCGTCAATGGTGGACTTTGGGGATGTGTAAGAAGCCGGCGGGTACGTTATCGGGCATGTATTGGTTGATAGGTAGGTGGAGGGGTCCTGGTAGCCATCCGCACTACAGGTGTAAGGAGGAGGTGATGTGTACATGTGCTCCATATCCTTCTCGTGTCCTTTGGCACAAGCTGGAGCCCCTGAGAGGTCTGTGGGTCCTGAAGAGGAGGTGGGGAAAGTGGTGAGCGCAGGTGTCGCGCTTTGTACTTCTGCGCAGACAAAGTTGATCAAGCTGTCTGGGTTCCAGCTGCCGTGTGTGCACTGAGCGCCGATGGAAATTTTGCCCGTGTAGGCGAGAGGAGAACTTTGTGTGCTATTCGGATCTGTGAAGTCAGCAATGCACTTTTCCTTAGAGAAACTGCCTGCGCTCAGGCCACCTAGCAGATAACAAGAAACAAATACAGATTGATTCGATGTATTAGTTTCTATCACGTTATACTTTAATGTGGGCACAAATCTGGGATCGTTCATACAATGATAGGTCACATTGCCTGCCATGTCGGCTTCTCTGTCCTGTTTGACTCGATTCGTTTGATGACCCATGTTTTATTCGACATTTTCCCTCCAGAGAGATAATAAAGACACATCCTCTCACCATCAAAAGTTTGCAGCCGATCTAACTTTTGAACAGGTACCCTGATTAAATACTCGAGTTATATAACATACTCGTGGACAGTGAAGCAGGGCGCTTGTATATTCTATATCTGTGCGCTTACCTCCGGATGCCTCGCTTCCCGCGTCTGCAAGAGGAAACCCGCTCGGTATGTCTGTAGGGATTTCATCCATAGGACAAGCATCCGTTGCAATGGTGCGTATAAAATCAGTCAGAGACTCAGCGACTTTATCCACAGTGTTAGCTGTCATTTTAAGAAACTGCAAAGTTGCCCAAAAGCCCTGAGATCTTAAGTTCAGGTCTGACCAGGCATTATAGCCTAATTTCGGACAGTATAAATGATACTTATTAAAATATCTTTATTTATTAGATCTTGAATATGATGAACTTCGCGATGGTCTGTTTGTTCAATCGCACCCTTCAGTTCCCCGGCGGCAGATAACTCAGGCTCGTGCGTTAGTAGGCATTTAAAGGATGCTTTCAATATGTGCTACGTCATTGACCATAAAAGGACATGAGATAAAAGAAGGCTGGGCGGCTAATAGGAGGCACGCACTGTGACACGACGGGGAGTCGATGCCCATCAGGCGATCCTTTTAAGCGTTAGGTCTATACATTTAACCCACACATGTCAGGACCTCTCTGCCAGTCTGTCCGTGAGTCTGCTGTTGTTTGTTTCACCGGTCAGGGTGCTGTTTGTGTTACGCAGTTTCTTTGCAGACTGGAGTAAACGCGCAGACAACTTTCCTAATCGAAATCAGGAATTCCGGTCAGGTCACTCCCATAGATGGAGCTCATCCGGCGGCCCAGAACACGCCCTGTTCTTCTCAAATGGAACATCCGGAAAATTCGACACGGAAAAACAGCGCGCTGTGGTGAATCCCCACTCTACCATCATAACCACAATAAACTGGAGTCATACACCAGCTTCCCTGCCTTGTGTTTAAGGGCAACACTGAGAAAAAATGATTGGTGTTATAGAGGCATCATCACACCCAAGAATAAGCTATAGGTGTGCGTGTGTGTGTGTGTGTGTGTCTGTGTGTGTGTGTGTCTGTGTGTGTGTGTGTAGTCTTTTTTTTCTAGAATATTCATAGAGAAATAAAACCTGAAGTATATTTTAACTCTGTTGAATCTGGAATCAACTGTGTGGCTCAGTGTAACAACAACCAAACTCGAATGCTATAGCTAACAATTACAACTGTAATTTGAAAAGACATGAACAGACTGATTGCTGTCTAGAGCTCACAGGATGCAAAGACTGAAGCCAGTGTGTTCACCTTTTTTTTAAAGGCATGTTCCTATATATTGCACTCCTCCAGGCTTCATTCTGGGACCATTACATATTCACATTGTAACCTTTTCACTAACCATACAAAAAAAGCTGCATAATTCATGATCAAGGATGCACCCCCCCCTCAAATTGATAAAACTGCTATCTTGGCTAACTGTATGCAAAGCAGTATTATTTTATATCTCCTCTTGCTCCACAGTGTTTGATAAGTGTTTCTGTGATGTGGACATAACTGAAGTATTGGGAAAAGATGACATGGCCAAGTTCGGACTCCGTTAGTGTGTTCCATATAGAGCTGAGAGGAATGTACACCCATGCAACAATTCCATAATGCAAAATTACTTCTCCCTTCCTCCTTCAGCTGGCAGGAAGACACTTTACATACAGTATCTCTGACACAGCATCAAACCCCTTGTCGTCATTCTTTGTTTTTCTGCCACCATGATCTATTTTCATCTCTGGCGGCGTGAGCAATCGAGCAGTTGCTGTACTTGTGATTGAGGCCTAATTTTAAAGCCACCCACACAAGAGAACAGCCCCTTCTCCAAGGGTTCTTAGCCAAAGCTGAGGCTCTCCTCGCTGAATAGATTTGCCCTCCTACAGATTGCCGTTCTACTACCTCCTCCCTGCTGAGCTCCCGCGCGCTCCTAGCTTCTCACACGCCTACGCACATGCATGCACATGTCTTCATCGACTCTTCACACAACCCAAAGTGACGCAACCAGTTTCACAAGTAGTCTATGTCTGAGTTATTTCTCTGGACTACATTCTGTTCATTTAAAAAAAGAATCAAATAAGTATTTCCTAATTGTATTAAATTTTTATATGTGTGTACGTGGGTATGAGACAGATGAGCTGGAGTTATGGCAAGTTTGGACACCTAGTAATTAAAGATCCAAGTCACTCACAGATAAATGTGATGGCGTATACACACTGTGTATGATGGCAGTTCACTAATGAGAGTTTGTCGCCCCACGCTTAAATACACACTACATCAATTCCCCTCCTGTCATCTGAACTGCTGCAGTCCTGATAAAAGGGCTAATCTGAAAATCATGCCATGAGCTTTTTATATTTTAAATACCTTCATACATTTAGTTGTAATGACTTTTAAAGAAATTGAGTCATCTCTGTTGTCATTTACTTAGTCAACTGATTGTAGGCTGTCTGAGGGATTCACATGCATTTCAAAGTATTGGCCAGATCTGAGACTGACACATACATTATGGATTTTTCATGTTTTGAGGAAGTAGCTGGTTATTTCTGTAACTCTTAATGGCTCATAGTGCACTACATAGGAATGGGTTTAAGGCTTCCACACCCTATTTTGTACTTTATATCTTGAATAGTGAGGCAGTTTGGATTCAGGCTTGCCTGCTTCAACATTGTTGGGGGCAGAGCTTCAATCCCACTCCATGTCCTTGTCCTTTGTTTCACACCCACTGGCACAAAAATGTATTCCTATTGTGTCTGCGTTGCCAGCTTCTCTTGTAGATTTCTATTTTAATCTATCAGAAGAGAATAGGCAGAACACGTTAATAGCAGATTTAAAAGCTAAAGTGTACTCAATTGCAGGGAATATAAATATATGACATTAATAAAAGAAAAGAAAAATGTTTTGTTCATTTATGTAGTCACCAAAATATATATAGATCCAGGCCATTGCTTTAATATGAACAATTCCTACATTTTATTTTCAGAATATTTGTATATTGGTTTGTCTGATTTTTTGGCATAACCTCCACAATCCCCAGCCCCCTGTGCCCCTCCCATGCCCCTTGTGCCCTGTACGCCCACGCCAAGGCATGTTTCGCTACCCGATTTGTTTGCATGCGCTGTGGTGCTGCATGGGGGCCTGTCGACCCCTGCACACACCGATTAATCAAACGTCACAGGGAGATTTCTTTAAAATAGATTATTCCCTTTCATTAGACACCAGACTAATATTCAATGCAGGTTTTTTGTGTATACTCACACACTGGGCCCCAAAACACCATGGTCTGGGCCATTTTAAACCTATAAATGTTTCAGATTTTTATATTTATAGAGATAGTGGAGAATTTTATATCGTGAGTTTAGTACCAAGAATACAGTGCAATTTAAATTAAGTTTTATGGATCATATTTAGATAATGTATGATCTTACAAAAGTCCTAAATAGTGCCGTATCTGTTTAGAACATATCCTCAAATAATACAAATTGTATTGTAAACATTTTTACTTGATATATTGGCAGTAAATAAAGTGCAAAATCTCACTAAATGTGCTTGTTTATTGTCTTGCACTATGAACATTTTGGTCCTATTTTACTTAAAATAGATATAGACCTATAATGCTAACATCAAAATTATATATTTGCCAGTAGTAGAACCAATATAGAGATACACACATTAGGCTACACACTGATTTTATGAACAACTTTATCAAGTTTAACACTTACCAGTATCTTACTCGAGGCTCTTTCAGTCCGTCGATGGCTCTTTGGTTTATTCATCTAAACATTTCCACAGATTCTTGCAACTCTAGGCCTTTCTGCTCCTCCTGCCGATACTCATTCAGGCAACCCACATATAATTACTCATACTTTTATAGATTTATAAGAACAGAACCAGTCTTATGCAGTTACTACACCCAGAATGCAAGTGAATAAATCAGACAGTGGGTTTGTTCCCACCTCTACACATCCTCAGAGTGGAAATTGTTATGATAATGAATAAGGTTTGGGAGAGAGCTAGGAGATTGGACCAGAAAACGTTTCTTTGCTTGGGGGGAGAGTCTGTAGGTGTTTGGGTCACATATGCACACCATGATCAGGGCGTGGTTTTCCTAACAGCTGACCCTTTGCAGGAAGCTTCCTCACCAATAACATGCAAAAGACTAGCAGTGGGAATTTAAAAATGTTTAAAGAACACTACTTAGATGGAATATCAGAAATGTATAAGTGGGAAGTACTGTAAAGTCAGGGCATGTTTAGGAATTTAGGGAACTATGATCTAATATTTGTGAACAGTTGATTTGTATAAACATTTATAGATCAATTAATCTGAACAGATGTTTAGAGCTTTGTAAGCTCTAATTCTGATCTTTTGCAAACTAATATTCCCCTTAAACAGGGTTTATATTGATCGGATTATATTGATCGTATCATATACATTTGTACATTTCAGATTATACATTGACAGGAGCTTTACTTAGGAAATGTAATAAAATAATGGCAAACATGGAAAGAGGCAGTTTGTAATTTAATGAATGAGTATAACTCTGTTTTGGAGACTGGCGCGCCCCCGTCACCCCTCTACCCAGTGCGTGGGTGGAGAGCCCAGGAAGATGGATGACCATGCTCCCAAAGCGTGATAGGTATTGCCCATGTCACCACCAAGAAACAAAGACGTAAGGCAGCAGGATGGATTGCATGGGGGTGTTGATCATTAGGTGTAAAATCGACACAGACCCACCAAAAAAAAATCAACATCACCGCTTATATATATATGCAATGACGACTAATCTGTGCTTCTTTGTTTTTCTCATCATAGCAGTACACGCAGCTGATTCCATTGTGAATCTTTTACTTTGCTGATGACTTTGGCTTTTTTCCTCCTCATAGCATCAAATTATGAGGTAGGCATGATGGTTTATAATCCATTATTTCTTTCTTCCTAAATAATGTAAACATTGCAGCATACACTCGCTATCCACTTCATTAAGAACACCTGTACATTCATATAATTGTCCAATCAACCAATCATGATCACTCCAAACATTAGAATGAAGAAAAAATGTGATTTTGTGATTCATCAAGGCTTGAATGTTGGTGCCAGAAGGGCTGGTTTAACTATTTCAGAAACTGCTGATCTCATGGAAATTACACAACAACAGTCTCTAGAGTTTGCACAGAATGGTGTGAAAAGCAAAAAACAGTGGCAGCTCTGTGGGTGGAAACGCTTTGTTGAGGCAAATGGTGAGATTGGTTCACGCTACCAGGAGGATATAGGAAGACAAATAAATCACTCTTTACAACCGTGGTGAACAGAAAAGCAGAATGCTCAAAATATTGAACCTTGAGATGGATGAACTACTACACAGAAGACCATATCAGGGTCCAGGAACAGGAATGTGAGGATATTATGGGCACAAGCTCATTAAAACGGGACAGTTGAACATTAGAAAAAAGACTGGTCTTTTTCCATTCTTCAACTGTCCAGTTTCTGTGAATCTGTACCTATTTGAGTTACTGCAGACTTCCTATCAGCTCAAACCAGTCTGGTCATTCTCTTCTGATCTCTCTCACCAATGACGTATTTCAGCCTGCAGACCCTCTGCACACAAGATGTTTTTTTTTTTTTTTCACCATTCTGTGTAGGGCGGCACGGTGGCGCAGTGGATAGCGCTGTCGCCTCACAGCAAGAAGGACCCGGGTTCGATCCCCGGGTGGG
>JAOVYV010000002.1:11394516-11406668 GCA_025674545.1 Hassar affinis | reverse complement strand
GGTCCAATTTAGCCATGAAACCTCCCACACTAAAATGACAGGTGTTTCAGTTTCATTGTCTAACCCCTGTATGTATAAAAGGTGGTGTGTTTGTGGATCCTGGTTTATACTTCATCAGAAGTGCTTCTGAAAATGGCCTGAAAATAACTTCGGCAAGCCTGAAGCATAAATGGTCTTTCAGAACATAGAGGCTCTAGTAATTTACAGACTCTTTATCAAACAAGGAGGAAGAATAGTAAACAGCAAGTAGTTAGAGGTGAAAACACAAGTTTTGGTGATGTCTGTTTAACTGATATAGTGGCAATATTTAAGTGGAATGAGGATACTGCAGTTTTCAGTGTGACCTAACCTGAGAAAAAATGCTTTGCACCAAATTTAAAGAAAAATACATATTGTGTATACTACATAAAAAAAAACTATCCAATGTTACAAGCTAATTAATTAACCAATTAACCAATTGATTGGTTGATTAATCAATCAATTAATTGACAAACTGATTAATCAATTAATTAATTGATTAATTAATTGGTTGATTAATTAATTAATTGGTTAATTAATGTATAGAAGCATGGTTGCTACACTGCATTTTAGACAATATCTTCTAAAAAGAGCATCCAAAAGCACCCAAGTCAAAGATCCTGCCAAACCACAACCTGCACACAATAGTCTAAGATGTGTTATGTTTGCTGTAGCATTACAATTTCACTCTACTGGAACTACTTTGAAATAGGATTTTCAAAAAGCAATGTTGGTGCAATGGGGAGGTGTCCATATACTTTTGACCATATAATGTGACTCCTGTTCCATCACTGCAGACATGGGCAGTCATTTGTTTCACAGACTGAATATTCTGAATTGCTTTGCACATCATCCCCCCCAACTCCCCACCCAAAGTCCCACTGAAGGCTTGGGACGCCTGTTGAAAATGAAGAATAAACAAGATTTTACTCACCTCTTCTCTCGGTGGAGATCTTGTGAGCAGTGTTCTGTGTACTCTTCTGCTGATTTTGCTTCTGGGTTTTCAGGTCGCACTGGGTTCTCTCAGAAAGCTGACATCACAACACAATCATTTCAAATTTTCAGCATAAAGCAGACACTGGGCCAAACAGCCAACCTAAAACTACACCTCAAGGCATTGGAAAGTAAAAACGGGGCCATAAACGCACGATTCAAGCTTGTTAAGGCTAACTCTGTCACCTGTAAGAGGCCATTGGTGACGGTGGATCTGGAGAGGAAGGCACTGCTGCCGAAGCAAGAGCACTGAGAAGGGATGCCGTATTCTCTCCTTATAGAGTGCATGGTGCTCTGCAGATCTGCTAACACTGCAGGTCAGACAGAACAATTTTAATATCAGCCTGACGTCTAATCAATATGTCTGACAAGAATCTTACTGCAGGTCAAACCATATACAAAGATACACAGATGCACCACATACACCCTACTACACACTACTCACCTTTCTCTGGGACTATCTGAGTAGGCATTAAGTTCTTCAGGTCATGGGGCTGGTTTTTCACACACCTAACCCAAGCATACAGCTCTTTATCTGAGAACGCAGGAATACAAAACATACATATGTGTGATCACAAGAAACGAGGTACACTTACAAGCAAGTGTCACATAAGTGTATTTCTAACCTTTGGCACTCCTCCTCTCGCGGGCTTTGTAGCAGTCCATGCACACCACAAAGCCACATTTGAAACATGCCCAATGCATATTAAACAGAGTGGCCTCACACGCGTCACACATCTCTCTCACACCTCTCACTGCTCGCTTCCACATCACCTGGGCTACACACACACACACACACACACACAAAAGGAAAGTGGGAGGGTTGAAAAGCAGAATGAAGGAGAACATTTCTGACTTATTATTTCTCATGTAATTCATTAATAATATGAATTTGTTGCATTGTATGTTCATTGTATCATACTTTTATGAACTACATTTATACTACTAGGTCCATGTGTTCATACACACAGACACACTCACTGTCTTTCTTGACCCATGTGACAGCCGAATTTTCCGTCCTGACAAGCTGGCAAAACTTGTCTCCTATGAGTGTGAGAATGTATTTGGCGGTGTCCAGCTCCATCTCCCTTTGCTTGTCTTCCTCTTCAACCTCAAAGCCTGCCATCCACACCCGAACTGCTTCTTCATCGGTGTCCTCCACAACAGAGAAGCCGTCCACACGCAGTACTCCATTCTTGCTGTATGACATTCTGTGGCAGGAGAAAAGGAGGGCGGAATTAGCGGATACCCTGACCAGAGACTGATATACTTCGGTGGCAATAAAAGTTTGCTTTTTAGCTTGATGAACTAAACAAAACCCAGGCTGAGAGTGCTGATACTGTTGAATTTTGCACTTTGTGGCAGAGTGTTGCTGAATAAGAAAGAGGCTGCCAGCATGTATTCCTGAAAGCAATTTTAGATCAGCTCTCAGGAGCTGTTTTACAGGCAGTAATTAAGCTTAGTTGTTGACTTAAAGGCACTTTGAACTGGATTTATAAACCTGTTATGTTTCCATTGAAATCAGCTAGAATTCCTAATAGAACAATAATAAATAATAATAAAAAACTTAGCTGAGGGTAGAAAATACATTTAGATTGAGTTCTAACTGTACTCCAGCAGTTCTGTAATAGTAGTTTTTGAGTTTTACAATTTTACTTCAAATTTAATCCTGAATATGTAATAAATAATCTTCATAATTATTTCACATCATAAATCATAATGTACAGGTGTACAGGTTCTCTGTGGATATAAACTTATCCTAGTATTTTAATGAAATTAAACGTTTTTGTAGTTTCCACCCACAGAACTCTCACTTACTCAGTGTTTTCTGTTTTTCACACCACTCTGCGTAAACTCTACTTCATCCCTTCTAACTGCCACATGTGGTATCACCTGGATAAAAGTACAATGTCACAATGTCCCTGGAGAGGCACATCTCTAAGTAATGCCCCTGAGGAGGTCCTGGGCTTCCAGCCTGCTTACAGATCAAGGTGATGATGGCCTTCCCCCATTAGGCCAGTATATCATTAGATAAGGGAGCTGTGTCATTTCTCTGTGACAGATGAATAGTTGACACCACAAGTGACACCATAGGGCACACACTGAGCACAACCACCTGCAGGTTTGCCTTCATGGGAACGCTGCTAATCAGCACCTGCAGATTAGGGTGTTTCTTCCAATGTTAGCATTACAATGGCTAATTTACTGCTTGCGCATGACATACATGATGCAATATGCTAAGCCCTCACTATGTCATCTGTGAGTCTATGTTCAGTGCTAGAGAAATGCACAGAGCTTTACCTAGTTAGACCGCAACGGATGCGATTTTGCAGTATGGCTTGTTTAATCACTTGCCAAACCAAAATCACCATGTGTGATTTTGCTACAGCACATATTTACATGCTGTAAATATGCTATACATGCTGTATATGTTGTAAATATGTCACCACAGATCTGGTAATCAGCTACCCAGCAGGGAAGGTGGAAATCTATGAGGGGTAATTGGCAGACAAAGAACTGATCAGCAGGGAGAATAAGAAATGAAACAGAGGGGAAATGACTTCCACCCTGGTGTTAGCGGTATTAGCAATCTGACTAACTTGGCAAGCTCAGTAATGTACAACATGCCTTAGACACAGCAGGACAGTCAACATGACCGGAGGGGTATATGAATTTTAGGAGGAGAGAGCACAGAGTGACTGACACCAGCAGAACTATGAAAAGTGAATGCCATCAACCATCAACCAACAGCACAGAGCAGCAGATGTGTGCCCAACAGCATGATGAATGAAGTGCTAGGCTAGCAGGTGAAATCAACTCAATACTAGCAAACGCCAGTCACTAGAATTCTCCAGAAATAGGTCTAGAATGTAAGGGAGTCCCCATAATCAGCCACCCCATTCCCTTTGGAGGCTTACCTGCGAAAATAGTAGAAGCGACAGAAGACAGGTGAAATGACAGCCTCTTGGGCTTTGCGTGAACGGTCCAAACGACACTCCCGACATTTCTGCACATTAGCTCCAATCTCTGCACATGAGTCATCCTGCAGAAAGGCCTCACCGCTCTGCTTCAGCTTCCTTACCTTCCTCCAGTCCTTTAGCACTGAACGAGGAATACCGTCTGAGGAAAGAGAACCACCAGCAGCCTTGATCAGCTTGTCCAGGTTCATTCAAGCAGCCATAGAAAACAAATACTGGAATTACTATTGCCATATGTCTGTCTCACTATGGTGAAGGACTACCATTTGGTTTATCTTTCACAGCTTACAACATTGAACTTTGAGCAACATTAGCACCTCTAAATAAACTAAAGCAAAGTTGTTGATAGCTTTTTCGAAAAAAAAAAAAAAACATTCTCACAGCTGTGCTCTCTCTGCTCCTTTTATTGATTATAGGTCTCAGTTTGACAGTATCCCTAATTAATACATCCCTCTCAGTGGCTGAAATTCTTCCAAAAATTGCTTAAGTCAATTTGTGTAGCACTGTACAGGATATTTGTAGTATGGGCAGAGCTAGTCTAATTTGCAGGCAATTAAAAAACCTTGTCAATGATAGTCATTCAACTGAAACTGAAAAAAAAACTTCATTAAACCAGTTTAACAAATGTTATAGTGCTGGTCTAACTCTCACAAAATTGCATTTCTAAAACACATACACTCACACATACTTGAGCACCTCCCCCAACAGAAAACTTACTGCTAGGAAGCCTGTGCTGAGATTTCTCTTTGGTAGTCTGGATTGTGCCATTAAGTTTCCCTTCATCCTCTTCTCCCTCTTTCTCTTCATCCTCTCTCTCATTCTCCCTTCTCTGCTTTTTCTGGTAATACTGCTTCTTTCTGAATCCGGGTTTGGGTCGATGTATGGTCCCTGGGTCAGATTTGTAACATTCGCTTTCATTGCCTGAGTCCCATCCACTCTCATTTTCAAAGCTAGACTGAAAGATCCGTTTGTTCCCAAAATTATCCTTCTCTATCTTTATGTTGTCTGGGTTTGGCTTCTTTATATTAATGCATAGTTTCTTATTCTGAAAGTTAGGCTTCTTGCCATGCAAGTTGCCATTTCTATTCATGGTGGTCTTTACATCTTCTTTATTATTCCCAGGGATAGGTGCTTTTTTGACCTCTGTGGTCGACTTAGCATTGCCTCCATTTGGCTTCCTGTCTAGAGTTTTAGATTTCCTATTATCCAGAAAATGTTCTTTGCCCTCCTGTTTGGACCATTTATCCTCCAGTCCATTCACCTCCTGATTGACTGGCAGAGAGACAGTGGTTGTGGTGGTTAGTGTGGTACTTCCCCCTGCTGTCTCCAAGATGACACTACCTCTGTCCTGCTCAGAGTGGCGGGTCAGCCAAGCTTTTTTCAGTTTGTGGTAGTTGTTTTGACCAGACTGAGCAGATTGCTTTGTATGGGCTGAAGGAGACAGTGGCTGAACCTTTGCCACTGAGCCTGGTTTGTTGGCTACAACTCCAGGGACCTCAGGGGCTAACTTTGGATATTTGGATGGGCTAGGATTGAATATAGACTCTTTATCTTGGTCCAGAGTGTGTGCAGTGCATTTGGTATGCGTACTGTGTGTAGTGCAAGTATATCTACTCTTGGTGGTGTTCAATGTGTCCATAGCATGCAGGGGCTGGACTGCATGCATATTTTGTTTCAGTTCTAAAGCAGCTAGTCCAGCTCGGCGTTTCTTTACATGGGGGATGTCTCTAGTGGGGCAACAGGTGAAATTCACCTTTGGCTGGACTACCCTACTAATTTCTTCCTTCTCTTTTTCACAAGGCTCGGATACCAAGTCTATTCTTGAGTGCGGTGTATCTATATTTACAGAATATTTTATGCCACAATTTGAAAAATGATTACTCATATTTTTTGTCATGTTCAAAGGTGTGTTAATGTCCTGTTTCATAGTGAGCATGTTAACAGGATGTACAGTGTCCATAGGGGTCCACAGGATTCCCCTCTTACACTGACCATTGCCATCCTTTAAGTGTGTGCTTGGCAAACTTTCAAATGATCGCACATAGTCGCACTGTACTTGGGAAAGTGACCTTTCAGTGACTGTATGGTTCACAGGCGTGTGCATGTAGCCAGAAGAACGAACAATAACAGAAGCAGTGGCAGCCTGTGTGTTCACCAATCCTCCATTGGTAGTGTGACTTCCTACCACTCTTTCTTGGTTGTGTAAAACTCCACCCCTCTGTAAATCATAACCTTTATTTGCGATGGATATTGGCTCAGGAGCCACCCTCTTTCCAGTGACCACTCCGTGTCTGAGCTCGGGAATCAATGTGGGTGGCCTGTGTTGATTCTGACCCTTTCCAGGCAAGCTCATTGGCTGGATGGGTGTCAGGGTAGGTGGCGATAACCTACCTTGCCCTGCTTCTTTAGACATCAAAATAGGTAAAGCTGGGGGATGGAAGATAGGGGCCCTGTGCAGTGAGGGTACAACTCGAGAAGAAGAAGTAGAAGACGAGGAGACAGAAGTGAGAGAAGCAGCGGAGCCTTTTCTCTCCATGATACTGACTTCTAGTGGGTCAAGTGAGACAGCTTTTGAGATCAATTGCTCTGTATTCTTACCCAGGAGACTTTCCTCTTTCTCAGAGTTGCGCTTTACAAGGGGTGGAGGTCTAGCCTTGACTGTGCTCTGTGTACTAGGGGAAGAGAGAATAGATATAGCAGTGTTTGGGGAACTCAGTCTCTCATACAGCTCTTTGCTAGGTGGAGCTCTACGTGCAGAAGCCTTGTTCTCCACACTGCCAGCTACTGGGGTGTAGTAGCTACTCTGGGTGAGTGTCGGTGAAGGGTGGGCTGATTGCAATCTGGGAGGCACGCTATGTCTGAACATGTGCATCTCTCTCTCTTTCTGTTGCCCTTTCTCTCTGTCTTTGAAATAGTTGAGTGAAGGATTGGGGCTTTTAGGATAGGGCTCTCTGTCTGAGCTGAGTTTGGCTGTGAACGGTGCTACTTCAATGCTCTCCTGCAGAATGCGTCGGCTCTCCTCCTGGTAACAGCTGGTGTGATCGCCTGTAAGGTCGTACACCAACTGTGGCTGTTTGGAGCGAGCAGAAGTTGACTCTGTGACTGTGGAGTGGGATGTGTGTCCATTCTTTCCCACTACTGTCCTCACACGCTCCTGTTCTGACTTCACTGGCATGTGGACGGAGCTTTGTGTCTCTGTAAACACCCTCCTCTCTGATTCCCTAGATATAAGAAAAGCAGGCAGAAATGTGTGAGAACAGAAGCACTTTATATTGTTGTGATTTTTTCACTTTATTTTTTCACTAATTCTGGCTAAACTGCAAAGTCATACCTGTCATTCGAGACCTGATTAGTAGTGCTATTAATATAATGTCTGCAGAAGAATATAGGAGTGTGTACTCACTCTGTGCTTTTAGAAGTAGGGGTGCTGGGCTGAGCACTCCTGGATGGTCTCTGTGGTTCAGCACTTGAGGGCCGTACAGGCAGCGGCGTTCGCATACCTGGACTTTCTGAACTGGTTACAGGAGAGGTCTGGGGGACCCAGGGGCTTGGTGTGTTCTGTGAACACATAGACACACAGGCATGAATTACATGAACACATTTATAATACCCCAGGGACATAGACTTGCTCGTGTATTGCTAGAAAGTCTGGCAGATTTAGAACTGCCTACTTTCCCAGGAAAATGCCATTGGTATGACATGGCAAATGACTATCCCAATGGTAAATGGATAGAGCGTCTAAGGTTGAAACTATTGAGACAATAAATCAGGCCCTGTATGTGCCAGTCCCTGTAGACACATGTGGATAGAGAACTGCTAACCTTTTTTGAGAGTTCTATTACATTCCATGGGCTACAAATAACTCACTAATATCAGACAAAACTCCTCAGTCAATCATAGAGGAATAATGTAGTTCTACTTGCAGAGCTTTCACTTTTTTTATATTTCATTGCTGCCTTGTGTTATCTGCCCCAGAAGACACATGTAATTCCAACAACCTAAAGCAACATCCTAACAACAATACCTAAAAACAAACAGTATTTGGAAGTAAAAATAAAAATGACATCCAACCAAGTTCTATTAATTTGAGCAGCAATACACATAACACACAATATATCCTAGCAATCAATCAGAAATATGATACATTTATAATAAATTCTGGTACAAAGCTTATGAATCAACTTGTTCAATCTCTTTATAGATGCCTCAACTCATTCATGGAAATCCAAGTATAATACTCCTTCACCCCAGTACATCATACTATTTTGACATACTCATTATCACAGGAGTAAATGGCCTTACCCTCCTCAGGCCTGCCTCAGACATCCCTGCTGTCTCTGGGGGCATCCATTTGGACCCTGGTATTCCCAGACTGTAGCCAGGTACCCCATTAGGAAAAGGGGGCCAGAGGACTGGATACAGGCCCATTGGCGCCAGGGAGGCACTTCCCGAACCCTGGCCCAAAAGAGATGGTGTCGCCTGCAGGGCCAGTGGGTGGTGAGGGAGACTCAGAGGCCCCAGCCGAGGATGTCCAGCCAGGAGTGCTGAGGATGAGGGCAAACTGGGCAGGAGAGACGGAAGCAGGTGAGGGTGGGGAATGGAGGGGTGAGTAGAGCACAAAGGAGACTGGGAACGGAGGGGAAGAGGTGAGAGGTGTGCAGCGGGACTCAAAATCTTGGTGTGGGAGGTGGTTGAGGTAAGGCTAGGGGAGCTGGAGGAGGGAGAAGGGCTCTTAAGATGGTGTTTCGAATGGAGGTTGGGTGGGGTGTGGGCGGGCTGGACATAGTTAGAGAGGCTTTCCAGTTCTCTCTTCACAAGTGCTGGGTCTCGATAGACTGTGAAAGGCTCATTTCTGTCAATGATCAGTGGGCTCTTAGTTGGTTTGTCTGTAGCAGGTGTATGATTAGGGTTATTGCCAATAATCTGAGGGGGGGTCCTTGAATGAGCCTGTGTGCCTGTTGTGCTAGGAGAGGGGGCACTCTGTTGATGGGTTGGGGTAGAAGTCACTTTGGATCCATGTCTGCCTTTAAAGCCAATGAGAACTTTATCTGTACTGACTTTTGAGGGCAAACTGCTCTCTTCAATTGTGGCAGGATGAGGAGAGGTATTGCACTTCAGCCTGGTAACCTCCATAACATCCGGTGGCTTGGAAATCACCTCATGAGAGGAGCAAGGACTAAGGCGTACAGTGGTCTTGTTGGTAATTTCTGAAACAAGAGCGGCATCATGTCTAGGACTAGTAGCTCCAGGAGACTGATTTGACTTAACTACTTTAACAGCATCCACCTTTGAATTGCCAAGCATGGTGGGGGAGCGAGTCAAATCTACTCTGGACTCTTCTTCCACTGATTCTGCTGAGTCACAGTTGAGTGTAACGACCTCTGGGGATGTCAAATCAGACGCCCTGACCTCCGGGTCACCTGGGAGAATTTCCTGCTCACCCTCGACCCCTTCGCACTCTGGTGGCGACGTGTGCATTAAAACACATGCCGTCTCCAAGGAAACAAGCTGTTCATTCTCTTGGGATGCCAGTAGGGCAGAGACAGCTTCACAGTCCTCTTGCGATGCACCTTCACTCTGGTTCTCCATCTCCATCACTCTGTCTCCCTGATCCATCTCTGTTTTATCACAGCCCAGTCCCATGGTGCACTGTAGTGAATTGACTGTTTGGTACACTCCATTGCAGGGTGTGTTGGTTAAATTACCCTGCAAGGGCATGACTTTTCCTACTCTCTGGGATTCAATCTCTGCTAATTGGCTAGAAGAAAGTTCTATGCTTTTGGGGGACGAGTGAGCCTTCGGGTCATGTCCTAAATGTGCTGCAGAATTGTTGACTGTCTTGTAGTCAGCTGGCTTCTTTGAAGCTTTTCTCTGTTGGCTCTTGGAGTCCGAGATGCTGCTCTCCGAATCACTGCACTCTGATTGTTCAGAGCCACAGTTACCCTTTGGCCTCTTCAACCCAGTATTCCTACTGTCTTTGTCATCCTGCTCTTCCTTGTCCCCTGCTTTCCTCCTCTTCCTCTCGTTATGATTGATCCTACTCTTTGAGTAATCTGGAAATAAGTAAAAATAATAATAAAAGTAACAAAACTAGAAATACAGAGGATGCTACAGGAATTTGCTCTCTCCCTAAAGAGCAAATATAATAAATCTAAATGCAGCTAAATGGAATTCAAACAGCGAATGAGCTGTTAATATCAGCTTAATGTAGTGCTGCACCTCACCTGCTCCTCTCACTTCATCAGCTCCACTCTCCTCCCTCATCCTGTCTGTGCTGTCCTCTTTTGGGCTGCAGTTGGAGTTCTCTCTGCACAGCTCTGGCTGTTTCCTCTGCACTGGCCCCGAGCTAGACACCTGCAGGAGAAAGGAGGAGGGAGGAGGAGAGATAAGTGTGTGCATGAGAGTGGGTGTGTGTTTATAGTACAGTCAATAAATCAAAAGCGCTGCATGTGTGAGCTATAAAGCATCAAATTACTTAGTGTATTTGTGTGTGTGTGCTAGAATACCTGGTCTGTTTCTGTAGTGTTTCTTGACCTGTTTCCTGCATTCTGGCGGAAGATTAAAAGGCAGCAAGAAAACACCAGTGAACACCACAAATACTCACCCACTCAAACACATATGCTAAAAAAAGAAACAGAAGAGTATTTTAGTCACCAGGGTGATCCTGCTGATCTTGTTAGTGTGAGGTTTACAATTTGTTGTGCCATTTTCTTCCACTAATAACAACTGGCTAATGTCATCCAGAACCAGCACATGTACGAGAGCTGGGTCCACACTCAGAGGCTCTGCTACCTACAGAGACAGGATCAGATAGAATAATGTTACACATAGCGTAGCACACTTCAGTTCAGTACAGTTCAAGTGCATCTCCAGAAATTATGTGGAAAAGGTTCATTTTTGTTCATAATTCATTTTGTTCTTATTCAAATATCTTATATTCATTACATATGAAGTGGTGCAATTAAAGGATTTTTTGCTGTAATTTTGATCATTATGGCTTACAGCTCATGAAAATCAGAACTCCAGTATCTCAAATTATTAGAATATTTGATTTTAAGAAAATGTGGCAGCAGGGATGACTGCAGCCTTAAGACTACTGTAAAGAAAATTCGATTCAAGAACATGCTAGAGCTTCACAAGGAGTGGACTGAGGCTGGTGTCAGTGCATCAAGAGCCACCACACATAAGATTTCTCAAGGAAAGGGGTTACAACTGTTAGGGATCGTGCCCCTTAGTGTCGGACCGCAGCAGCGTAGTTCTCCTCCCAGAAGAGAACTCCAGCTCCCAGCAGACCCCGGGGCAATTTGGTGGAAAGAGAGACACTGGTGCCTTGGCCTATTTAAAGAGCTTCTTGGCCCAGTGCTCTTGTCACACCTTTCGACCATTTTTCTGGAACGTAACACTCCGGCGTAAGGCATCGGTCTCTCTTTTGTAGAGGAGAGATCATGGGGTAGGACTTCGGTCCGAGGTAATATAGAAGGGATCCTTTTATCTCTTCCTCTGCCCCTTAAATCGACCACTATGCTCTCTGCTGCTCTGACAGAGTCTTTCTTTCAAATGCTATGGCGTCTAATTAACTCTAATTAATGACGTCTAATTAATTCACTTTCGTAGAGGTGAGATAACATTGTAGGGCTTAGAGCTGAGGTGATCTGTAAGTGATTCTTTCCTCTCTCTTCCCCTGCCTACTAATCTGAGCACAACACTCTCTCTGCTACTCTGGCAGCTTCTTTCATTGCTACGGTGTTAATTTCAGTTTATCTACGTGCTGCTCGCGCTCTCCACGCCTTCTCGGTTTCGCTTAGGAGGCATGCCCTTTGCTTACGCTATTTTCATTCATCCTTTTTCCCTAATGTTCATTGACAAAGTACAGCATTGTTTTTGAGCTTATTCCTTTTTCTTGGTTTCTGAGTGTCCGCTTAGCTCGGTGGCAACTCATACCCTCTTGGCGCTGACGGCCCAGGGTTTGATTCCCGGCTGTCATGGTTTTGCACAACACGGTCTAAAGAACCAAAATATATAATATAATAAATAAAGATTTTCTTTGGATTTTCTTTTCTCCCTCCTTTTGCTGGGGTTAAATTTATTCATTCATTCATTCATTCATTTTCTTGGCTGCTTATTCCTTTTCAGGGTCACGGGAGAGCCGGTGCCTAGCCGGCA
>JAOVYV010000002.1:11289366-11301282 GCA_025674545.1 Hassar affinis | reverse complement strand
CCACCAGGCTGGTCCAATTTAGCCATGAAACCTCCCACACTAAAATGACATGTGTTTCAGTTTCATTGTCTAACCCCAGTATCACCACCACATAAGGCGAGAGAAAGAAGTGAAATTAAATGTACCAGTTGCAGTGCCTCCATGGATACAATTTGCAGTGCATCTAAAAAATGTGGCAGTGATGTAGGGTGTGAAACTTTGTGATGTTTGAGTTTTGGGTGAATAGTTATACCTAGTAGCAGTTCCAAATTCAGCTGAAATAGATGTTGGTGTGTATACTGTACCATGGGAAGACAAATAGTTCCCTGTCCTTTCAAAACCCCAAAATATCCACAGAACTCTTGTAGCATATTAGAAATGTATTGGCAAATTTGTACATGTGAAAAGAACCTTAAAAGTCCTTTTGATCATGAATATATGGTGAAGATGAAGTAAGAGCTTCCATTTCATTGCCAAACATGTCACATATCATAGTTGCAGTATAAAAAAATACCTTGTGTTCATGCCCAGAAGTTTCTTGAAGTCCTTCCTGAGAAAAGTCTGTAGATTCATTCTCTTCTCTGAGACCTTCTTTAAAAGTAGTCCAGTCCCCAAAGCCACTGCTGTCCCTGGAATCCTCATTCCAGTGTTCAGAGCTGCAGGTGGACCAGTCCCAAATCTGCTCACATCTCTCAAAGCCATCTTCACTGAGGTTCTCCATTGCTGCACATTCACACTTCATAGATACACTTCTCTCATCTCATCTGTGCAATAAAAATCTAATGCACTGCTTAAAACAGGTAAAAAAAACTGAGGTCTTCGAGCTTTGTACACAGGAGCAGCTGATGTCCTCTCATAGGTCCTCCCTCATCATCCTTCTAATCTTTCAGCAAATATAGGTACGTACTCCTCTGTGATTAGTACACGCCTACAGTTTTCAGTCAAAGCTCCTCATTGTGAATTCTTCTTCTTTAAGTCTTTTATTTTTGGTAACTATACACATGCCAGATATTGTGGGAAGTTCTTTCGAGTAGAAAGAAAACAGGAAGTTGCCATTGTGTTTCGTCTGAGCACACAAAGCCAAACACTTGCTTCCTCTGACTGTATGAGCTCCTGCACAGTGTTAAGGTTGAATTTCCAGGAATAGAAGACAGAAGAAGATGGAGAGACTGAAGAACATGCTGGAGTTCACGCAGCCTAATGAAGGAATGTCACATGAACATATAAATATACATCATATCTTGGATTTCTTTTTGAAATTATCTTTTAGAAAATGGAATGTGGTGAGGTCGTAAATCTGTGTACTATTACTCACACCAGATTCCAGCAGAATAAACAAGAGTGCTTCATACAAACTAGATATCAGCAAACAAAGAAGAAAAAAAGTGGCACCCGAAACGGGCAGGTGTCGGGCAGGTTTTTTTTTTCTTTACGCAAATATAAACGTCTCAGGGCTGGAGGGAAGAGGCACGTTCGTTTTTGAAGCATTTTTCTTTGGAAAAACAGCCACACTTTCGATTTCTCTGGTCAGAGTTTTTGAACAGATAATGTCCAGGCATTTCCCCTGAAAATGATCTCAGCTCAGATAGTGATTAAAGAAAATGTAAAGCAGAGACATGCGCAAAGGTGATAGCTCATTACAGCCGTTTGTATAACTAGTTAAATATATTATCATTGTTTGTACATTTGGTTGTTTTTTAAGCTTGATTTGTAGTTTAATAGTGAACTATGAATCAGGTGGTATCTTCTCTTGTGTTAATGTGAGCTTTAATTCATGAGCGGTGCCTTATAATGCTCTAAGGAACTGGGACTCTTAGAGGGTCAAGTATCAGTTCCTATTAGAAAGTCAGAAATATCAGAAATATCACTAATCAAACCGATGTCGTAGGTTATACAAGATAATATCGTTACATTTCTGAAAACAAAACAGTGTACATACTTTTTTTGCCGCTGATGATTAACACAGGTGAGCGAGGGTATGTGTGCTTCCGCAACGCTGCCACTCTGACGCAAACAGGAGGAGCAAAGGATGAGCGCAAATCTCTCTCTCTCTCACACACACACACACACCTAGCACAGGTATGTGAAGTCAATCCCCTGCTTAGCTTCACTGACATTTTCGAAATAACATACATATGTATATAGGAAGTTGTATCTATTTCCAGAAACAGAAACATTTGTTTTGACCAGATTTTCTCCCTTAATAATGTTTTTTGCGCTAATTCTGTCATCCTCAGTAATCGCTTTATCTTGGTCAGGGCAGTAGTGGATCCGGAGCCTGTCCTGGGAACATGGAATGAAGTGGGAACACACTGTGGATGGGACACCAGTCCATCGCAGGACACACATTCATACCAAGACTAGGCAGTCCACCTAGACTATATGGCCAAACATTTGTAGACACTCAGTTACCACACCTATATTTTGGCCTGCCCTTTACTGTTGCCACAAAGCTGCTAGCACATTATTGTGAAGGATGTTACTGCACGCAGTATGCAGTAGCATTACATTTCCAGCATGACAGTGCCCCTGTGAAGAGTCTGAGGTTCATGAAGATATGGTTTGCCATGCATGGACAGAGCCCTGACCTCAACACTCATTGAGCTCCTTTGGGATGAATGGGATGAATGTGTAGTTTAGGAATACTTGGGTTCTGGGGCTTGTAATGTTTAATAGGTAATATACGGCTAAATTCTAGCAGTATCATCACTCAAAGTAGCTTGAATTCAGGTCTAGCAGCCTTAGCTTTGGTTAGGTTAATGACTAAGAACTCTTGTAAATCGCTCTGGATAAAAGCGTTTTACAAATGCCATAAATGTAAATGTAAATGCCTTTTCACATAACATCAGGGCCCGACTTTACTAATGTCACTGTGGCAGAATTGACTCAAATTCCCCCAGGCACGCTTCCAAAAATTACTGGAAAGCCTTCTAAAAAGAATGAAGATTATTATGATAGGAAAGGATGCTAAATCTGGAACAGGATGTTCAAAAAAGCATGTGTAACATAGATGTAATGGCTGGAGATCCACAAACCTTTGGCCATCAAGTGTATTGCCTGGAGGTGAGAGAAAACAAGAGGAACTGGAGGAATTTCACACAAACTTGGGGAGAACATGCCAAACTCAGACAGATCAAGCCCAGGCAATAACCTCAGGACTGAACTGGTGCCACACACACCATGAACAATATTACTAACTGTATGTTCTGTATGAACACATTGTCAACAGGAGTCCTGGGATAAGCACAGGGCAGTCTTTATCATTACATGTTCTTTTCCAGATGGAATTATCCAGCAAAGCAAAGGAGTAACTTTGTCATACAGTATATAAAAGTTTTTTAGTGCAGAAGCTCCAAGTAGTAAAGAATGAATGCACAAAATCCTTATAATAGATTTTTTTAAAAACACTGCAAAATCAAGACATGTATACTGTAATCCTTATTTTAATTTATTATTTTTGCCATCAATGCATGCTGATATTGAAAAGTAGTCATTATGCTATTTTTTAAGGGGTCATTGTTAAAGTACAATTTTATTCATATTATGCTTCTTACTCAGCAGCTTTAGAAAAATTGAAGTCTACCCAGCATTCATTGTCCTCATATCTTTCAGACTTCCTCCTTCCTCCTACTAATAACTAATACACATGACACCAAAAGCAAGTCGACCATCATGTGCAAGTTGAACATCCCATTTCATATGTGGTCCCCCCTTTGTTGATACAAGTGCCACCACTTACAGAAGTCTTTCTACTAGATTTTAGAGCATGGCTGTGGGAATTTGCCCATTCAGTTTCAAGTGCATTAATGAAGTCAAGCAAGTGGGCAGGGTGCACAGTTGGTGTTCACTGGGGTGGAGCTCTTCCACTCCTTGGCAAACCATCACTTCACTTTGTGCACAGGGGCATCGTCATGCTGGAACAGACCCCTAAGTTCCATTCCACAATTGGGATAATTGAGATAAAAGACAACTGAGTATTTTCTATATTGCAGTAACTTTGGAGAAGACCCACATATGGGTGTAATGGTCAGGTGTCCACAAACATTTTTGCCACATACTACATGGATGGATAAAATGTATTCACCCTGTCAACATTTCTAGCATAAACGAGAAGAATGAACACTGCAATAAGGCAACAAATCAGAAATGAGGATCCCTTTATTATAGACAAGCTTTAGGTTTTATGAATCACCTGAATGATACAGAGTATGAGACAACCCAAAGACAATGACGCAGAGGGTTATATATTTCAGTACAGGTCTAATCATAGAGACCAGACAGGAGTCTATACCTCAGAATCTGACAGCACAACAGTACATGTCCTGAGAGTTACCACACAGAAGACTGAGAGAATCTTTACTCAGAGAGAAGCAGATGACTCTAGCATATTCATGACTAGGGGTTAATGTAAGAAGGAACAATGGTTTTCGGAAATTCACGTTAATACATTTGTCAAATTCTAATATGCATTAGACTCTAATTTGGCCTGGATCTGGGTTGAGAGGTTTTAGAGAAACCCTTCTCTTAATAACTGCGCCCGAATAAGGTGTAGTACTGGGCTGGCTCCTTGCCACTGACGCACATCTGGCCTGGCTTGAGGATCTTTAGTGGTTGGAAGGGGATGCACAGACTCTTGGCTCCCATTGAGGGTGCACCTGGCTCCAGATCCTGATCCCTATAGGCAGGAAACAGAAGCAATGTTATTGCTAGGTTTTAGGCCAGGTACAATACATTCTCTGTGACATAATGGTATAGTAAGAAAACATAGAGATTAGGTAGTGCTGGTCTCTTACTTTGCAGTGGTCTTCTTTATCCAGTCCTCACAGTCAATGTTTCCACAGAATGGGATCTGCACAATCTGTGAACCATTAATAAATAAATTATTAAATGTACAAAGCTTAGTTTTGCCCATTGCTTTTCCATATGCTAAGATAACAGACAGCTCAGCCTAGTCACAGATGAATAAAATCCTCACCTTTCCCTGGTCCAGCTCTTTCTGGAACTGCTCCATAGTGTCAACTGCCACCATGTGTGATTTCAGATCAGCAGAAGCCCTTGAATAGCAAACAGATTAAAGATTTTTTAAAATTATAACAGTTATAGAAGTCTAAAGAACCTGCTGCTCTTAATATAGCACGGTGGACATAACACAATAATAACAAAGACATGTTCTGGTAATTAGTTATGGTTGTGTACATGTGAGTGTACCGATTAAAGAGGTTCTCCTGGATTTCCTTGAGCAGGTGTGTCATTTTCTTTTCAAGATCCCCGTCTGGAAGGACAATCTTCTCTCCCGTGTCTCTCCTCACTGCCACACACTGGTTCTGCTTCAGATCCTTAGGTCCAACCTCCAAGCGTACTGGCACGCCCTGGATACAAGAAATAAAACATTAATAGAATGATACATGAACCCATAGGAGCATGACGACCACCCATGCTGTGGATTAACTAATGAGAACATATTTACCTTCAACTCCCAGTGATTGAACTTCCAGCCAGGTGAGTAGTTGTCACGAAGGTCAGACTTCACCCTGATCTCTGCTTTTTGTAGTCTGGCGAGATACTTGGAGCACTGAGCTAACAGGAGTTCTTTGTCAGCCTCAGGTAGAGTGGCTGTGATACCACAGGGAATGATGATCACCTGTGAAAACAAAAATGTGAACATGTGAGAAAGAAGTTCAGAAGTACTGAGAAAAGCTTTACGCATCTGAGGAGTTTGTACCTGTAAACAGGCCACATTGGGTGGCAGAACCAGGCCCATGTTGTCTCCATGCACCATGGTCAAAACTCCAATGGTGCGTGTTGTTATACCCCATGAGTTCTGATAAGCCAGCTGTTTCTCACCAGGCTTCTTTGGGTCTTCAAACATTATCTCAAACATCTTAGAAAAGTTCTGGCCCAGGTGATGTGATGTTGCACCCTGAGAGAGCACAAATAAACAGATTTAACCTCAAGTACTCACAAAATTTTTGTAATGGTGATTTCATTTCAGAATAGATAGCAAAATTAGTCTTATTTCAAAGAGGGGTCCTGAATATTTTTCATGTGCCGATCACTGACCTGAATGGCTCTTCCACTAGCTGAGATAAAGGCCTCTACGGTTGTAGTGTAGTCTCCACCTGCAAACTTCTCTTTTTCGGTTTTTCTACCTTTAACCACAGGGATGGCCATGAGTTCCTCATACACCCTTGCATACAGGTCCAAAATCTGTAGAACCTGTTCCCACAAATGCACACATACATACATTGACACACTACAGGGGTTTTTATTTACAAAGGTAACTACAGTAGCACAAGTGTCATGTCTAACCTCCTCTGTAGCCTCCTCTTTGGTGGCAAAAGCTGTGTGTCCCTCCTGCCAGAGGAACTCTCTGGTTCTGAGGAAGGGCTGGGGGTGCTTGAACTCCCATCGCTAAGCAAAAGAGATAGAAGTAGAATGTTAACAGGCTGATTTTAGTGTGCACTGGCATGTATGGAATCAACGGTCTTATTAAACCTATTAAACAAATCTATACCATGGCATTTTATAGAACTTTATTTTTTATTATACTGTTAATTAACATTTTGGTTGTAAACTTCACATTTAAACACTTATAATTATAGATTTAATAAAATATTTATAGCATAATCTCAAATGGAACTTTATTGTTGGAGGACACTTTTCTTGACTTAAGTTTACTTATTTAATTTATTCATTTATTCATCATAGTAAATAAATGGGAAGAAAATCCATGAATGTGTATTTTTATAAAATGCATCCAACTGATTAGCTAAAACATTTGTGAATTTCGTTAAATATATTTTCTCAAATGTGCATTAGGGAATGATTCAATATGCTTGCACTTGTGTATACATTTTTGAAGAAGTCCTGCTACACTCTGATTCCACATGCGTTTGAGTATGTCATCAGGTCTGTTCTCAATTTCAGCCAGTTTCATTTCCACAATCACACTTTTACTTGTGTTTAGAGAACTGAAACTAAAAATGTAGTTGAAAACCATGGAAAAAGGCACTATACAAAGCTGTCAACCTATTTTTAGATGCTGTTTGAACCTCAAACCACTGTGATCCTTTGATCAAAGCTGGACGACTGAGCACAAACAGGGGTGTGTCATTGCACAGGTGGAAGAGCACATTGTGGACCTTCCTGACATTTATTTAAAATGAGTGCATGTGAATGTTAACTCACCACAACGTTACACCACTGGTTGAGTTTTATTGGCAGATCTCTGTGTGACTGGACCCATTTAGCATAGGCAGGGTACATAACTGTAAAATAAGCCAAAAACAACCACATTTTTTGCACCAATATATGCTGTTTGATACTACACTAGGTTAAGTGAAGTCTTTCATGTGCCTGACCTGTTTCACTAGTAGGACGCACAGCAATAGGCTCTGCGAGTTCAGTCTTCCCTGATCTAGTCACCCATGCAACCTGGACAGAGAAGGTATCAGAATAAATGACTTTTCTCCAGAATGCCTGCTGATATTTCACTTTTACAACACCAATCCATACCTCAGGGGCAAAGTCAGCAATGTGAGACTTCTCCTTCTCCAGAGCTGCTTGAGAGACGAACATGGGGAAGTAGCAGTTCTCCACTCCTAACTTCTTGATTTCTCGATCAAAGAATTCTTTGATACTCTCCCAGATTGCAAAGGCCCATGGCCTGAGCACATAACAACCGCTGACATCATAATATTCAATCATCTCAGCCTTGGTAATCACCTGGAGACAGCACAATCTAGTTAAGCACGATGTCAGACATTTTAGTTCTAGAGGATCTGTACACATCTGTAAATGACATCAGCACAGTACCTGAGAGTACCAGTCAGCCAGATTTTCTTCTTTCTTTGCCTCGAGTCCTAATCTAAAATACAAGCGATTGAAGTAGAAAAATGTTAGCCCACTAATTAAGTAATACTGCATGAGCAAGAGTGCAATTATACTGAATATACATGACATTAATTTCTTGTTTATAGAACTGTTGTACAAAAGCAATATCACACTTGCAGTTGTGCAGTTAAACTGAATATAGACAAGGCTGTGATTCACCATAGTACTCACAAGCAATGAGATATTCAACATATTCATGATTGTGAGTGTGATACTGCTTTTATACAACAGCTCTAGGAACCAGAAATTAAACAAAAGTAAGTGACATCAACCATCAGAATGAGGAAAAATGTGATCTCAGCAATTCTGACCATGGCATGATTACATTACATTACATTACATACATACATACATACATACATACATAATACATGATACAGTAGTTGGTGCCAGATTGGCTGGCTTGAATATTTCTATAACTGTTCCTGGGATTTTCATGCATAATATGTCTCTAGAGTTTTTAATTAGAATTATGCAAAAAAAAAAAAAATCAGTGAGCAGCAGCTCTTGAAAGGAAAAACCCTGTTGGTCAGCAGAGACAGCCAGGCTGGTTCACACCGACAGAACGGCTACAGTTACTCAAATAACTACTGTACAATTGGGATGGGCAGAAAATCATCACCGAGTGGTAGAATGGGAGATTTACAGCATGAAAGTAGACCTGAAAAATCTGCAGGAATTGTGTAATTACTTCATGTCAACATGGACCAGAATCTCAAAGGAATGTTTCGAACATCTTTCAGAATCCAGTTTGACAGCCTATCCATATTAGTATAGTGTTCCTAATAAAGTGTTCAGTGAGTGATCCTAACAAATGTCCTCGACCATAGCACATAATCTGAACTGAAGTGTCAGATATGAATACAGTGATCGAGATTTAGTCTGGGAGGTTATAACCAGTTGTGGCAGTACTGTAACAACGTCCAAACTTTCTCAAACCTCCATTGACAATATGATCATATATAAAGAATACAGTGTAAGAGTGTGACGTATTGTAGTATAGTGAGGTGTACGCACTGTAGATATAAACAGAAGGTGTGCGTGGAATTAAAGTGGCAGTGCGGTACAAACATTGTAAACAGCAATAAATTGAACAGGGATATCACAAAATCACTTCTAGGTGTCATACCGTGTCTGTTTCTTTAGTCCCTGACCCTCTCCTGCTCCTCCTGCCCCACTCTCCTGACCCTGTTGAGGTTTTTCCCCTCCTTTCTGTGGCTTGCGGCCTCCTCCTCCTTGTTTCTCAGAAGTGTTCTCACGTTCCTTGCGGCTCTTGTCCTCTGCCCCCGTGTTCCCTGTTCCCCCTGCAGCACTTGCTGGCTTGTACTCCTGTCCAGTCAGAGCTTTGTACTGGCCCTTCAGCTCCAGCAGGGTCTTCACTGCTGTATCCACCTGTTCCTATTCAAATAAGGTGAAAGGAGGATGTATTCATGTATTCATGCTTTGTAAGTGTTCTAGGGACTATAGTTTTTTGCAGCAGGAATAAACCTACAGGAACAGGCACACTTTAATTGGGGTTAATCAGAGTCTCTTTAACTGATAGAAAATGTCTACTAACTGCTACTTATAATAGGAATTTGAATGTGACTGAATGATTCTGAACAGAGCCACATCTATAAAAGGGTGTGCACACTTATGCAACCTGGTTACATTTTTACATTTTTGTCTCTTTTTTCCATTTAAAATGCTTTTGATTTTTGTTTTTCTATTATTTTATAGGTTACAAATTAAAGGTAGAAAAGGTTCTCACATGATTTACTGGTATTGTCTATAGCAGCACACAGTCAATGTATCTTTTAAATACTAATTAAATTGCATATGAATTACAAAACTAGTTGTAGCCTTACAAAAATAAATCAGAATAAATGTGAAGGCTTTAAAGTACCTTTGGGGCTTTCTCCGTTTTGAGCTTTCTCACTTGCTCCCCCTGCTGGGAGACCTGAGCATACAGAGCCTGGGCCTGAGGGGAAGAGCTGGACTGAGGAGAAGAGCTGGACTGAGGAGGCGCTGGGCTGGCTTGTGCAGGGGCTGAAGCAGCACTGGGAGCCTGGCCTGGTTTATAGTCTTTTCCAGTTTGCTGCTTATATTCAGCCTTCAGATCCAGTAGCTGTTTCACAGCAGCATCCACCTGGTCCTAGAACAGGAAGAAAACTTGACTTAAAAAAATACAGCAATACATAGCATAACACTATGTTAACTGTGTTACAGGTATAGTCTATGTGCTAGTGATTATAAGATGGAGTTCAAATTTTAAACCACTGGAGGAACTTTTTAGGGCCCTTAAACCCTGAGTGGCTCAGACCAGTGTTCAAGATGTATCCAGAGTTATGTTAGTCACTTTGGATAAAACAACCTGCCAAATCAATGAGGAACTTCCATACTGTCAAAAAGGCACAAGAATACAAACCTTAGGTGCCTTCTCTGCTTTCAATTTCCGAACAAAGTCACCCTGCTGTTCCACACGCTGGTAAATGTCCACAGAGTTTTTATTGAGGCAATCGGGTGCAGAGGATACTGATGGTGCGGTGGTTGATGGAGCAGGGGCAGCTCCTGGCTTGTACTCCTGACCAGTTACCTTCTTATACTCTTCCTTCAGAGACAGCAGCTGCTTCACAGCAGCATCAATTTGCTCCTAGGGAGGAAAGCATGGGGATTGATATAAAGAAAGCTAATTTATCATTTTATTAAAACCTAAGAGGTTGATAAACACATAACAGACTTAAGAATCGTGCAAAGTGACCAACCACCATTCTGAGAAATGAAACAATATAAAAAGTGAGCAAAAATATATATAAAAACATATGTATAGTAATTGCATGTGTTCTATATAAAAAGATATATAAAATGACATGCCCTTGTATAAACTCAAAACAGCTTTTATTGCATGTCTTATTCTATTTAGATATGTTACATGTAATGACACATGCAGCAAGTGATATTTTGAACTCATCCAGGGACATAGTTTTATGCATTGCAATGTTTTGGGTCAAAATATCCTGCAGTCTGAGGAACCATAGGAGTGCAAGTTAAATTATAAGTTTGAATGTACAGTCGATCCTAAACCACATGTTGACAGTAATTAGTTTAATACTAGAAATGTAGATTTTTGGTTGCACAACAGACGTTTAAGGTACACCATAAACAGTAGTGCATAAAATGATCATAGAGGAAAACATTTTGTTCATCTTACTATGTCAATTAATTGATTACAATCAGTGTTAATTGAATGCGAAATCAGTTCCAGGGCCTCACCTTTGCTGCTTTCTCTGTTTTGAGTTTCCTGACCACCTCTCCCTGTGCTGCCACTTGTGCATAGAGGTCCAAAGGGGAAGAGCTAGATGATGGTTGCGTTGGTACTGCAGAAGGAGGAGCCATGCCTGGTTTGTACTCCTGACCTGTGAGCTGCTTAAACTCAGCTTTCAGAGCCAAAAGCTCTTTTACAGCTGCATCTATTTTGTCCTGTAAAAGACAAAGAAGAAAATAATAATAATAAAAAAAGAAACCATTTATACAAAAAGAAGGTATCTAAGACAGAGGCACACCTTGGGTGCTTTTTCAGCCTTCAGTTTCCGCACCACCTCGCCTTGCTCAGCTACACGTGTGTAAGGGCAGGATGAAGACAAGTTTGGGCTTTTAGCTGCAGAAGCTGCAGACACTACAGGCTCAGCGCTTACCTGAAGACAAAAATACATCAACAGAACCATTATTTCCATACAACAACAAATGAAAAAAGTATTTAAATGATATAATGACATATGTTGCACTTACAGCATTAGTGGTTGGCTGGCCCTTGCTTTTTTCCTTGGAGCCAGATGTGGGCATCTCCTTGGTGTGCCCATCTGGAATGTACAGCAGGATACAAGGGCTCTCCTTACAGCTGTGAGGACTGGACAAGTAGGTCAAACCTATAGTTCAGTACAACCTAAATCTTTCAACTAAAATAAATGTAAAACAGCTGGGATATACAGTTAGACAATGAAACTGAAGCACCTGTCATTTTAGACCACAATAATTTATTAGTATGGTGTAGGGCCTCCTTTTGTG
>JAOVYV010000002.1:11232847-11252250 GCA_025674545.1 Hassar affinis | reverse complement strand
AATTGACGCTGTATTGGCCGCAAAAGGAGGCCCTACACCATACTAATAAATTATTGTGGTTTAAAATGACAGGTGTTTCAGTTCCATTGTCTAACCCCTGTACATGTATACATCATGGTTATTATATTACAGATGTTTAGTTCAAGAAACTAAACAGTATTCCTGGTTATCAGAACTAAAACAAATAATTAGATTTGACTGCTTTTCATGTTACATTTTTGATATGCAATCTGTGACAAGAATGTTTGACACATGTGAGTTGATTTCTATTTCTATTGTGGAATTTGCTGTGTTTAGTGCTTCTGCCTATAGCACACAGTAAGAAACTGTAAGTTTCTTCTCGTTTCTCTTCCCAAGAGAAATCCACTGATGAACATCTTTCAATACAAAACACATAGCAGATCAAATCCTTAATCCAGCATGGAGATGTGTGCGTGGGTGGATACATATATTGGAGGATACAAGGCTATACTTCAGTGGCTGCAGTAGAATAACTATGGTATACAGCTGAAGCAGTAACAGTGTAGGTCTTCAGGAAGAAAAACAAAAACAAAAACAAAATGTTAGCACAAAAGCCAAGGTGAGCTCAGCAAGGCCCAGCATTGCGTATTAACCTGTTTCAGATACGTCCTTGACTCAATCTTGGTTCTGTTTTGTTGTAGGACTTGCAAACTAAGTTAATAAGTGTTCATCAGGTTGAGTATACAGGACATACTCAAAACTGTATGTCTTTGTCTTGTCATCATATTTGGTTTGATTAGATTGTTTTATGCTCTGTTTTTTAAGTAGATTTTCTTGTAAAGCACTTAAACTGTCTTTTAAATGTGCTATAAAAATAAAGATGACTTGACATGACATGACTTTTTGTCTGGAGTTTGCATGTTCTCCCCATGTCTCTGTGGGTTTCCTCCAGGAGCAGTGGTTTCCTCCCACAGGCCAAAGACATACAGGTAGGAGAACTGGACATACTCAATTGCCCTTAGGTGTAAGTGGGTGTGTGAATGTGTCTGTCTGTGTATCTGCCTTGCAATGGACTGGTGACCTGTCCAGGGTGTTTCCCTGACTTCCACCTAGTGAGTGCTGGGATACGGTCCAGCAAGCCCCATGTGAGCCAGTAATAGGATAAGTGGCTTAGATAATGAATAAACTCACTTGCACATATGAAAGCTACGGACTGTGGATGTTATGAGTTGAAAATGATTTAAACTGTGTTTCACCAAAAAAAGAAAAACAATTTAAATGAATAAATGTCTTAATCACACTTTCCCCTCTATTTTCCTTTTTCAGTTTATCTGTTTCTCTCTCCCAAATGCTCAAAAGGCTTTTAGTCTGAGGGGCAGTAGAGGATTTTTCTGTATGTGTTCTGTGTACTGTGAAGGCAGAGGCACATGCCAGGGATATCAAACAGCTTTGAAACAGTGGGGAATCTCACTGGTTGTCTGCCTGCAGGGTTGGTTGAGCTCTGAATATCATCCTAGCAGTGGATTGGTGTCAGATTCTTGAAAAAAAAAAAAGAAAAAAAGTTTCTGTCTAAAGAACACTTATATATATACATACTTATAATAATTATTAATTAGATAATGAATAACAAAAAACGAGGGAACAATTTGCATGGATCTGTTTTCAGTAACTTAATTATTATTAGAATTCTGAGAATAACACTACTGCATTGTGCTTTTCTTACCTTAGAAAGGTAAATTAAGTTGAAGCTACTTAATATTACAGACAAATTGTATGTGAAGAAAAGATCAGGATTTAGATGTTGATCACATTATAATAAGGCAATGATTATGAGACTACATCACTGAATAACTGTTTTTAATGTTATTCAGTTTCACCTAAAAATGACCGAACTACTTATTAGACATTACTGTCTAATACTGTCTAATATTATTGGCTAGCTAGCTAGATGCACCAAGTTGAAGGTTATGACGTGGTGTCAGATTAGGCTGATTTAAAGATAATTACCCAATTTTCAGTAAAACAAACATTGGTGGTGCCTGGGAATGTTGTGATGGAAGGGAGGATGGTACATCGAGCTAAATTGCTATTTACAGTCTAATACTTTGGCTGATTACATAAGCTTAGGTTTATCTAAAACAGCTGAGCAACCACACACAGTTTTAGTGTTCTCTTATGCCACAGAAAACAAACAAAATACAACAGTACAGCAAGAATGAACTGTGCGAAATGGTTCCCTATCATCAGGCATAAACAAAGGAGCAGGCATCTGCATGCAGTGCACATGCCTGCAATAAGTTGTTTGTATGGGGAGCTAAAAGATTAGTGTCACACTGAGCTAGAATTTTCCTCGCTGTGGGACAGATTTGCATATTTCCTCATCTGTCTCAGCACCATCTAACCTGCAGCTCTGGGGCCAATCCCATAACCCACCTCTCTGCAATCATGCATAGCCAGGAATCCATGGTATGTGGTTCTGAGGGCAGCACAAATTGCCTGTAGGGTCTTTTGCTGCATGCCTTTGTTGTCAGTTCATTTGTCTGGGGTCAGTGTCTATCAATGTCAGAGCCAATTATTGTTATGGTACAAACATAATCTTACCAGCACTGGGCATCCCAGTGAGCCCAGTGGAGTGTATGGAGTCACATTAGTGGGGGTATGTGAGCAGTGGGAAGTGAGACATTATGTTTCTTGGGTGCCAAACACTTGGCAAAGGAAGCTGTTAAATTCCTGCTGTTCTTGACTGAAATGTCAATCCCTGTACTCCTTCCCTTTCTGAAACACACCAACTCCCACTGCGTGCTAAAGGAGTGCATTATTTCATCTCTTCCATGTCACCTCAAGGCTTGACTGAAGACACTAGATGACGATACCAACTGTGGTGAACTTCAGGGAGGTATTTCTGGTGCCTTCAGTTTTAAATGGAACAGATTTCAGCATTTTGCATTTTTTATTGATGGCAGTTGAAAACAAAATAGCTTGCCATCATAAACACAATATACTGTAGTGATTTTAATTGTGACACTTCAATCTCATGATCAACAGCAGCTCCATTGGAGATTAAACGAGTGAGGTTATTTGAACATACTTTTTTAAATGTGTATGCTCAGGTCAAAAGAGAACAGAGTTAAATTTGATATTTTGTGCAGGCATTTTCAAGAAATGGATAGTGAGTAACTGCAGCATAAAAACCTTCAACCTTCTGCCTACATTTTCTGTTTGCTTGAGATGGCCCCTTGTGGTGTTCTTGGAATATTCTACCACATTTTCACTTACTTGGTCTTGTCTTGGAACTGAAAGCAATTCTACTTGTTCTTGAATGGGTCTTGGACTAGAGCAGCATAGGTTGGACTAGTAATTTCACCACCCTTTATCTCTGCCCAACTTACACTTCCAGATTTTAAATAAGTTTTTGTGTCATCGCAACATTTAAGCTGACCGCTGCCAGTCAGTTAGTTAGTCTTTCTGCCAGTCTGTGGGTGTTACCACAGTGAGTTACATCCTCGGTTACTTTTGCATAACAACATCCTTTTTATTATTACTATTTTTTTTTTTACATTTTCAGCAAAAATGCTTTTCAGTTTTCCTTTTTTTACTAGCTACCAATTCAACAACATTTCTGCACACTTTAGTTAATAACTATGTTTACAATGTCTGTGCAGTTTAACTTTATTTAATAACTACATTATTTAAACAACCAAAGACTGCAACCAATTGTGTACATGAGTCTTACTTTAATAAAAAAGAATCACATTTCCGGTTCAGGATGAGGACCATGTGGACAGAGCTTGTTTTTATAGGTTTACTTTCATAGAAATGAAATCATAAGAATAGTCTGAGTGCAAACTGTCATAAAGATTCATACTGTGACATAAGTGATGAAGGGTGAAGTGAATAAGCCATTTTCCACACCCCAGTTCTTTAACAACATTAGGAACATAAAGGTGACTCAACCAGGGGAGAGAGACTACACATACTGCGCATGAAGAAAGGGGGGAATGATCAGGAGAAACACACAAACATATTCCACCCATGGTAGATGCACAAATTACAGTCCTACCCGCTGGCCATGCTGGGAGCTATGCTTACCCTGCCTGCCAATCTCAGGAGTGCCCACCCATTCCCTAGATCCAGTGGCAGATGCCAATATACAAACAAAAATCATGTATTTTGTTACACTCTTAAATTTACTTATGTATTTTCCCACTGCTGCTGGTGTATAAGTAGAAATCAAGCCAAACAAACACCCCCAACCTTTCTCCACTCACACAAGACACACACTGACACCATTTACATCTACAGTTTACACTTTCACTACAGAGAACACAGACTTGGGATATGCAGAGAGACTGCACCTACTTCAAGAAGCATCTAATCTTTTCCTGATCTCTCTCTGCTCTCTGCAGACTTCAATTCCCTCAAGTCCCTACCCAGATAGCATGCCAATGAACCGTTAGTGTCATAACACCTGACACATTCTGCATCTGCATTGTACATCGTATGTACTGCAGAAGGCATGGGGAAGGTGCCATGCTTTATGGAACCTCAACATGATGTGAACTGGCCTTTAAATATACTCTTTACAGCAGGAAATTATTCACAGAAAGGTTAGCAGTGGCAAATTTACTCAAGGAACAAGTCATGCATAAATCATACGTAAATGGTCTGATGAAGAGGAGGTGCTTTGGCCTTTTCATTTATTAAAGTGATTTAAGGCTAGTTCATGTATGTTGGTTGGAATGCCCTAGTCACGTCAATCTCTTCTGGACAGTTAAATCAATGGTACCAAGGAAATAGCTCCTTAAATTATTCTCTACCTCTCTTTTCTCATTCTCTCTGCCCTCCGTATCTCCAATTTATACATGTTTATTCAGCAGGGTCATTTGAAAATCACTCCCTGACTTCACATGTAACTTGATTAAATGTTATGCATTGAAGTTTACTCAGAGCAGCAACCTCAGCTCTGACTTTTACATTCAAAATGCTTCAAATGCTTCAAAAAATGCTTTCTGCCCATGTTGCTTGTCAAGATAATACCTTGCACACCACTACCGCTTTACAGCTACCTTTCTCAACTTAATCCCTCTGGCTCTGGTGGAATTATGCCAGTGACGCAATTGTCCTAGATTGTGTGTGATGCAATGGGTTTCATATTTTCATAAGATTACATACTGTATTTTTTAGCATAGAATAAGGGGTCTGGATTACATGTCTAAAGCCGTGGTGTACAATTAACTGATTTTTTATTTGTTTTTGCTGGTTTCCAATACAATTCCTAAATTCAGCTGTCCTCTAAAAACACAGATCTCTGAAGTACTATTAAAAGATTTCTTGGATGATTCACAGCATCTCATGAACTTCATGTATTTTGAGTAATTTTTCTCCTCTGACTCAATAATCATTTATTTTGTTTAAAAAAAAAAGCAGAGCATAACTTTCAATGTAACTGATAAAACTTTAAATCAGTTGCTTACTTCCTGTAATTTTTTACCTGTAGTGCATGTCCTCATGCTAAATGAAATGCAAAGGAAAGGAGTAAAATTGATAACTGACAAAGCCAGTGACCAGGAGCTATCCCACATTTTAGGAATGCATGTCACTGATGGAACGTCTGAATCTTGAAAGCACTTCTGTACGGTTTTCAGTCCTCCACCCACAGTCTGCCTTTCTTCCTCTTTTTCCCTCTCAGAGTGATCAGTCTCCTTCAGGGAAGCTGATAACACCATGACGTGCTTGATCTCCCACTCTTTCAAGTCCAAAGCTTTTTCCAGCCCAGAGACCTTGGATTGGAATGACACGTAAGACAGCCAAGTATGTGATCCTTTTTGCTTGTTTGAATGAATACGTGAAAGAAACAGTTGTGAGAGAGCTGTATGAATGATGCTCAGGCTGCTTTTGTTGGGTAAGGTCAAAATTTACTCAGAAGCTCTGTCCTCCTTGCAAAGTGCAGTACAAAGAGTTGTTCTTGTGAATTTATCTGTAGTTCCATATATGGATAGACAGACAGTACAGTCTCAGGGATGCTAAAAAATATATATAAATAAATAAAAATCCTTACCTGTATGTGGTGGTATCGTCCCATTTTGCGGGTGGCTGTGCATGTAGCAGAAATGGCAGGGAGCTGACTGTGAGTCTATGCCCAAGCAGGTGAAGCTGAAACAAGGGGGTGTTGTGACTGCAGGCATGCCAGGTGTTTGTTTGGTCAAGGACAACGGCTCTGTTTATGTCTCAATACCTGCCAACCCTTTCTCCTCATCACTTAACTGAGGAAACACTTTCTGCCATAATGAATTTTGAAACTCTTTTTGTGCTTAAGCTTGGAGCTCCAACAGGGTGAATTACAGCTGCTCCATTTTAGAGGACTGTAATTTGACGTCTACAAACTGATTGCACAAGCTCTAGGGGCTGGAAATGGAGAGGTAAATGTGCATGTGAAGTGAAAAATACAGGCTTGCTATAACAGAACACAGCAGTGAGGACGCAGCATGAGTCTTTTATCCATCTTTCTTGCTACCCTTAATGCAGAGGAACCTGCCGTTCATCTTTTCTATGCTTAATTTCACGGTCTGAATGTAGCAGAAGCACTTCTTATACTTCAAAAAAGTGAAGTAATTACACCCTTCATTAAAGCTCCTTTATCAGCCGCTAATTGCCCCCACTCTGCCAAACAAACACTCTTCTAGTCCTCTGGCTTGCCACTGTACCCGCTTGATACCAACCCGCACTTGAAGTGCCAGGAAAATTGCAAGAGTCCTTCATTACAAGTGTGGACTAATTTTAAACCACTTTAGCTTCTGGTCTTTCTTTATTCTACATATATATCTTTTTTTTCACATTTGGCAATCTGTAGCAGTCTTGCTGGAACATTGTTCTTGGACTGAAAAGCTACCTAGAACATTACTTCAGTGGAACAAATAATAATAGGTATCCCTGAGAGCTCTGATTAATAATACTGGCTGATGAACACACAAATAAAAAGTCTGAATTCCAGCAATGATGATCAAAATGAACTACATTACCTACAAGCCTTACAAATGTTACAATGGGCATATACCATACATTAATTAAATATACTAGTATATTCTGGCAGTGATTTCTTTACAAATTGACTGCTTATTTATTACTCCATAAATGACTCTAACTACATAAATTCTAACTACACTGATTTATTGAATTTCTCAATACAGTTGGAAAATGTATTTTTAAAGTACTTTTAATTCCTGGACCCATGTATGTCTTTTTGCAGCTTTTTTTTTTAAAGCATAGCAGAGCATAGATAAAACCCCAATTCCAATGAAGTTGGGACATTAATAAAAACAGAATAAAAACATAAATAAAAACAGAATATGATGATTTGCGAATCCTTTTCAACCCATATTCAATTGAATACACTACAAAGACAAGATATTTAATGTTCAAACGGATAACCTATTTTTTTTTTTTTTTTAACAAATATTCACTCGTTTTGAATTTGATGCCTGCAACACGTTCCAAAACAGTTGGGACAGGGGCATGTTTACCACAGTGTTACATCGTATTCTGTTTTTATATATGTTTTACACAACGTGCCAACTTCATTGGAATTGAGGTTGTATCAAAGTAGAGATGTGTTTCATCTCACTCTCAGGCAACAATGCAACTTGATAAATGTAGAGTATATAGTCTATAAACGTTTATACCTTTTTCCCCAAATAAGTATTTCACATTGTTATAGTGCTAAAAAATGGTTTCATGACCTTGAGGCACAAACATTATCTACTGCTACTGGATAAGCTTTGGAAACTCATTCAGATCATAAACAAATCAATCTGGGCCAAGGTTTGTTTTTTTCAAAATGTGGGCAGTGCTGATGATGTCCCTGAAATATTTAGAACGCTGCATAGACTTTCATTGTAAACAGCTACCTTTATTTTTTTACATTGCAGATCAAGCAACATTGCATAATGCAACAATGTGGAGAGACAAAGGAATACAGGGTGAAGTTCTTGGTCAGAATCACATCAGAATTTCTCTGCATCAGAATTGATTCTCTGGCACTAATGACAGTTGCTAAATTTGGGAAACATGTTTTCTCTCACTATTGTTGTGACAAATTAAAATGTTTGCATTTACTGATTTCTAACAGGTCTACAAAGTGCCATACATGCATTTGTTTCTCTCCTACTCAGTTGCCAATGGAATTGATCACAGAAATCGACTGAACCATCTGACCTGGAGTTTTATTCCAAATACAGTTCTGCTTACAGTGCAAACACCAACCAGTTAGCACTTTTTGCATTAGCACTTAATCCTAATTAGGTTTGATTGTTAAATCAAAGTGTTCTCTTCGCCCTATTGATACTAAAATGACATAAATCTTTTTTAATGTGTTGTTCTTTTACAGAAATACCCAGTATATGATCTGGGTATATTTTTGTTTCCTGAATTCACAGTAAATACACTGATTTGAAAAGTTAAAGTTATTGAAAAATAGGCCATCTTCTTCAAACCAATTACTGAAGCCTGATGCCTGGAAAACAACAGATATCACGAAAAGCTTGTTTTCATGTTTCCCATCATAACAGCTTCTAGGCAAACATTATCCCTAAGATTTCATCAGGGTCACTGAAGAAACAACATCTGAATATGTGCCTGGTTCAGACGCTCATGAAGAATCAGAGAGACAGAGCGAGAGAGAGATAGAGAGAGAGAGATGCTCTGCAATTTCATCTTGGTCATGCTTCATAACCAGATTTCATGACTTTAATGAGCTCATTACAGCAATCCGGCCTTTTGAGAATGAGCTCTAGCATTGATTTTGGCCTTTCTCAGTCAGCCAGGGGAACTACTGTTACTATATCAGATAGTCCTGCAACCAGAATGAAGCTGGTGACATAATATTTATTTATATTTAAAAAATTATTTTCAATTTGTCATAAACACTACCAAATGCAGCTGCATATATCACTGGCTCAGGTTAAGATTCTAAAATGTGCTTCCTAAAAGAATTAGACTATGAAAATCTTTAAGATCTACAAGAATTAGCAAATGAAATGCAGTTTGTCTGAATGAAATCATTAAATCGTGCAGCATTTAAGCTCATTTTTGTTGTGGAGAGATAATTCTCATCAGTGAGCTAAATGCAGGAGCATGTAAGATACTTGCTGCATGTATTATGCATAATTATCGCAACTTGGTGTGCCATTCAGAATTTTACTCTAATCTTCTGATTTAAGCAACATCTGTACTTCCTTGATTTCCTTTCGAATAGTCAATTTACATCATTTCAGGAAGAGTGGCTGCAGACAAAATAAAACTGTCAGGAGTAAAAGTTTTTGTACTGTCTGTATCTCAGCATGACTCCATGCTCACATGAACAATTTCTATGTCAGAAATTCTTCAAGTTCCTTTTCCATATCAACTACCCAACCAAATGTATCAATAAAGTATCATTACTTGCACTGTGATGTATTTGTTTTACTTTATTGCTTCCATTAACCTGAGCCATTTCAGATGTTAGTATAGATAGCGGACAACATATAAATAGATTAGAAATTAGTAATAATCTTTTCTTATTAGTAATAATCTTAATAGTATATATAGTATAGTAATAGTATCTTCACTTACAGTTTGAGAAATACTGCCTGACATGTTCTTCCTTACAAGTGCTGGAACAGCTACCACTATGTTGAAGCACAGACCAAAACACATGGGCTCCCAGACTCACAGGGCAAGACAGCTTAGTGGATAAAGTTTATTTTTGATGGCAATGTCCCATCTACTGTAAGGATCCCACACTAAGCGGAGTCAAGTGCAGATATATTTTATTTTGTGCAGCTGTACAATAATGGTGAAGCCAAAAATGTGGAACATAACATAAACAAATGGAAATAGTCTGAGTCCAAAGTATCACCAAAAAGACCTCAGAGAGGAGAAACAAAACACAAAAGGCAAACACTCAGAGGATAGTCCAAACTGTGGTTGGGTTTTGAGGGATACTCCACGCTCTGGAACACAGATCTGAAACAGGTAAACAAAGACAAAGTAAGAACTAGGTGTGGAGACAAAAGTGACAAACAAAAAGCAAAGACTAGAAGCAAAAAACAAGAACAAAAACTTAGCATGGTATAAGACAGGTGAAGATCTGTGAGACAGCGTATAATTGGGGTAATTCGTACGTTGATCCGCCCTGAGGAGTTAAACTCAGGGTCCTTTATACTCCTCAGGGAGGCTTGATTGGTAATCAAAGATGGCCGCCAGCAGGTGTGCCTGATTGTACAATGCCCTGTGGGAAATGCAGTCAGGAAGTAGTCTCCCACAGGGCGAATCTTGCGCCCTCTGGGGCTAACAGCTGAGGTAGCATTTTGGATGTAATTTAGAAAGTTATTACTTGTTGCAGGACCCACAATACCATTAACGCAGTTAGTTTGTTAGTTGAATGTTTGTGAGATGAGCTTCATCTTTTGAACTGGATTAAATAAGGTGAGAGTAAAGCAAAAGAATAGGTGTAGATGTAGATAATAATAATATTAATATTAACATTAACAACATCAACAACAACAACAACAACAACAACGATAATAATACTAAACCCATTTCCAACAAACTTGGGATGCAATAAAAACTGTAATTCACTTGAAGCTTTATTTAACAGATAAACAGACAAAGAAAAGATTTTCAGTGTTTTCAATGACAAACTTAATTGTAATTGTTAAATAGAAGCAAATTTAGAAGTTGATGCCTGCAACACACTGAAAAAAAGCTTTGTTTACCCCAGGGTCACATCACCTTTTCTTTTAATTAGACTTTTTAATCATATGGGAATTGAAGATACTAATTGTTGCAGTTTTGGAGGTGGAGTTTTTGCCTATTGTTGCTGTATACAAGACTTGAGCTGCTCAACAGACCGTGGCCACTGTTGTCTGATTCTCCTTTTCATGATGCTCCATACATTTTTACACATTAGGAGACAGATCTGGACTGCAGGCAGGCCAGTCAAGCACATGCTGTCGAAATAGACATGTAGTTCCTGGAAAAGATGTCATATTGATGGCAGCCTATTTCTAAAAATACTAATATAAGCCTTTATATCAATGGTACCTTCACATATAATGCAGATCACATATGCCCTGGGTTCTGATGCATTCCCATGCCATCATAGATGCTGGTTTTAGCACTTTTCATTGGTAACAGTCTGTATGGTCTTCTTCATCTTTGGCATGTATAATCCCATGTCTATTTTTCCTAAAAACAAGCTGAAATTTGGACTTGTCTGACCACATAACACATATCCACTGTCCTTCAGTCCATCTCAGATGACGTCGGGCCCAGAGAACCTGCTGGTGTTTCTATATAAGAATAAGTATTTGGCTTCCTCTTTGAATAATACAGTTTCAGGCTACATTTCTTGATGCAGTAGCAGACTGTGTTAAATGACAATGATTTTCCAAAATACTCCTGAACCCATGTGGTTATGTCCATCACAATAGCATGATGGATTCTCAAACAATACTACCTGAGAGCTCAATGCACATTCAACAGCAGTTTCCACCCTTGGCCTTTACACATGGAGATTTCCCCTGACCCCCTGAATCTTTTCATGATATTACGAACTGTAGATGGTAAAAGTTACCATTTACATGGGCCCAGCATACTGTCTTAGACTTCTGACCTCTCCATTCTGCTTGTGATGATACACACACACAGTATTGCCAACCCACAATGTCATACTCTTATGGTAAATAATACTATAAATAAGACTATAATTACCTCATTTCACACTTCTTGTATGTTGCTTAGGCATCCTTCAACTGTTTGTCTGTTTGTCTTTGTCTGTCTTAATTTAATCTGTAAGTCTGTATATTCTATATTTTTCCTGTTACTATGCAGATTGTAGTATTGCATTCTTAGAACTGGGAATGTACAAATAATAATTAATAATAATAATAATAATAATAATAATAATAATAGGCTATAGAACAAGGGATATACTGTTTAAACCTTTCTCTATACTTTGTGTAGGTGAATGGTACTTGGCTGGCTCCAGACTGAGCTGGGGTGTTGTGGTGGATTGGAGCCTAATGACCCGTTTGAGCATCTCTTCCCCTGACTGCTCCTGCTCTCTTGAGTGGGATGGAGAAAGCCAGTCAGGGGCAGCATGATGATACAGAAAAAAGAGTTGTAAGGAACAACACTTCATCCTCTTTTTCTTCCTTCCTAAATTCTCCTTTCAAACCTATGTTCTTGCTTGTTTGCTGATTTTTTTCACTATCCACTTTATTCATGTCTTGTCCTTGTTTAATGCCACAGCAATTTATTTTTCTATCATTCTCAGCCACTTGCTGTAGTAAAATTGGGGACCATCATGCATCTGGCAGGTTTGTGCGAAATAGTCCCAGACCCATCTTTCTTGTTTAGTGGGATAGCTCTCCAGTATAAATACTCCAGTACTATGTTTGTCCTATCCAAAACAAACCATGACTGTAGATTCAGTCTGAGTAAAGGATTTTAAACCTTGTTGTAAATAATAATAGTAATAATAATAATAATAAAATGCATTCTGCATAATAATTCTTGAGCTACGTTGAGTTAATCTCCATCTAGTTAGAACTCCTAACCATTTTCTACACACTGTTAGTTCAGTGGTTTATGTGTACAGTAGGAACAGGAATTAGCAGATTAGTTTGTCTATAGCAAGATCTTCAGCAGTTGGCCTAGATGTCTATGTCTAATGATAGATTAGGAAACTCCTCTGATTAATTAACATGTAGCTGCTTCCTTCTCCTTCAGTAACAGCTCTATCCTGGTCAGAGTTGCAGTGAACCTGGAGAACACTGGACCCAATACTTGCAGGAGGCATACACCCTGGGTGGGACAATATCCCATTGCCGAACACTATGCACACACTTAAGACTGTAACCCAAGCTAGATGAGAACCATATTGTAGAGAGTTACCTTATTTTCAAATAATCTCACAAACTACAGAATAGATCTGAGTATTAAATAATGTTCTAAATAACTTATTTAGATAGTAATGCTGACAGTGTATTAATGTTATTAATGTTATAGACTGCAATCCATTTGACCAAAAGCTGTTTCAGTGATAGCCTCTGACAATTCTTCAGTCACAGATATCAAATGCATAGATTTCATATGGTCATAATAGCCAGAGCTTAAATTTGTCCATCAGTATTATAAATGGGGTGCTTTTCCACTTACACCTATTCCTTTTCAGCATTTTTTACATGTTTCTATTTTCCTCACATTTTAGTAGCAGCAAGTTCCTGTAAACAACCACCAGTACTTTTTGCTATGCACTGTTAAATGCAATAATCAGTGCCTTGGGAAAGTAACGTATTTGACGTTATAACCTACAGTAGTTCATGCACTGCCATTAGAGCAGGTGAGTTGGTTAATTACCTCAGTTCAGTCACATAAAAAGCTTCCTCCTACATTCAAAGTTGATTCTATAAAGGGACCATATCATTAATGACATTTTGATGTCTGTAATCAAGTCAGAAAATCATTGAATAGTCATTTTCATAAATGTTATGGAGAGAACATTTTACCTGGACACAATCTTTACTTTATGTAAGAACCCCACCCCACCCCAACATGGAGGTTTTTTACAGTAGTAAAAGTGCTGTCAAGAGCTTCCATTTTGAGTAACCACTTGCTGTAAACCCTTCAGTCTGTGTATGCTTTATAGCTTTCTAAATATGGCTGGTCAATTCCGAACTAACAGCACAGTGAGGCTGTAATCACTGTCTTCATGTTCTGTGCTTATGACACCGATGCTGGCACATTTTAGTGCTTGCATTGCTGCTTCATTTGCCACCTCATAAAGCAGGCAGCTTTCTGTAGGCCAAAAACATTGAGTCTAACACCTGGGACCCAGGAAAGTAGGCATGCCAACCTTCTGGAGGCTATGACAGGTGTATAGGCACACCTCCTGTACATATTATACAAATTTTATAAAATTACGTGCCTTTTTTTCTTAGTTGGCAAATAAGGCTTCAAGAGTGGCAATAAGGTTTGCATATTTGCACTGCATGGTCACTATAAAAGCTTCATCCTGAACATTTATTAGACATGTCTGAGCCAAGAAAGAATGTAGATAAGTCAGAAATCATTATCACCAGCCATAACAATCATGAGCATTGTCAATCGTGCATTGCACAGCACTTGACTTCCTCTTTGCTATCATGGCATCCATTGGATTGAAGCTCATACAAAAAGGCAGAGAAATGTGTGTTACCCATTTGTGCCATTAAACTGCAACAATTAGGCATTATTATCATGGTGACAAGATTAAGAGCATGGGATAGGGGTGGAATTGAATTTGGTATGTATGTGAAATATGGTTGAGATATTCTATACAGAGACTCCTGGAATGTCACAAGCTGAGAAGTGACAATGGCACATCTAAGTGTAACAATCACACATTCATCTCACACTGATGGAAATTGTTGAATAATTATTTTGAAAAAACACAGAGAATCTAGAAGTTAATACTTCCTGTGATAGCGAGCCCAGTAGGCACTGCAAATTAGTTGTGTGAAAACATATTTCCATGAGCCTGGGTCGTGATATGTCAGCTACATCATAAATACATATGTTCACTGGGCATTTAATTATGTACACCTACCTTGCAGATGTAATTTATAGGTATGTTATTGCTGACTGTAGTCCATTTTGCATATAAATTTGATAAGCCACCATATATCCTGTCCATCAAGGCACCACCATAGGATCACATCGAAGCAGATAGTATTTGAATAGTTGACTAATCTCAGCAAAGCAGTGATGGTGATATCACTGCTGGTTGTAGGTACAGGTACAAGAAGGAACCACTTAGTGTTTAGGTTAAGGCTGGATGCATTACTCTTGATGTTCAAAACAGTGACTGGTTGATATTTTCTAAAACAAACTATTACAAGTTAATTTCAGAGTTTCTAACAACTCAAAGTAAAAGACAGTAATGTAGTAACACTAATGGTAACACTAATGGAACCTAGTGGAACAAAATCTTGGAAAACATGTTGCATTCTGCTAGGTGGCTGGGTGACCATGCATTGACACTGCAAATTAGATGCTTCTGTTTGCAGCTAAGAAAGTGGGGTTTGGTTCATTGGAATCCGAATCCCCTTACACTAGCTCCATTAATCAGAGTCCATACCCACTGGAGCAAGGTAAAGACATTGTCACACCACCTTATGGTGTACCAGCTGTGAGCAGATGAACCAAGGCACCATCTTAATTTGGGAGTGCATACATGAATAAAAACCAAACTGCAGCCCACATACTTCAGTTACTCCTGATTAGAATATAAACCATGGCAAAATCATTGAAACTGCAACGCATGCATAAATACAACCGTAGCAGTATTAAGATTGAGAAATGCTTTCTGGAAATAGACAGGATCATCTGTCTTTTGCTTTGATGTACTCCATATAGTGCTGAATACACTGCACCCCTAGGCATACACTAATGTCTAAACTAAATTAAGAGGTAATTATAGTTTCCATCACATATTTTTATCCCTACATACAGATGACTAGAGGTAATACAGTTGTCTACAGATGATGTAACATTACTGAAGCAGACTGCATTAATCACCATTTGTTTTTAGAAGTTCATAAATGACTAAGTTACTTCAAACCAAGGTAAGCAGAGCACTGACAAAGATAATGTCTGATAATGTTCAAACAATATTTATATTAGAAATATCAAAGGATCTCTCAAATAATATTGAAATATTTGAACTGGCACTGATAGAAATGCAAAATACCTTCTAATGTCTTCTTATCCAAAATACAGTATGTGTGAATTTTACAACATCCTCAGGAGGTGATAAGATATAGCACTGTGTTTGTAATGATTGTAATGTTGTAATGATATCATTTCCCACATCAACATGAAAAGATCATAAATAGCTCTTTTAACTGCATTTTTCCTGCTAAATTATTTTACAGTACTATAGTGAACTTCAAACAATCATGAAGCATTTTGGACTGAAACTGCAGTAACAACAGAAGGTAGCATTAGCAAGCTAGTCAGGTAAAGTTAGTTTTATAAGTAATAACTCTAGTGTTTATGTTTACCTTAAAACAGTCATTAGTCAGTGAGAGACACTATTACTATTAACTGGTCTAAAACCAATAGTGCTATAAACTAATTTAAAAGTGAAGAAGGGGTACTGTTCACCATTCACAGCGTGTGCGGCCATGGTGATTTGACATCACTCTTTAGACAAGGAAGGAACTGAGAGTTGATAAGTCTACCCCAAGGTGAAATTTCAACTTGAGGAGCCATTTGGGGACTTACAAGATAAGAAACAAAATTAATTTGCACTAGCCAAGTTTATAGAGTATAGAGCTAAGAACTAGCTAAGAATTTTATATCTTTCACCTGTTTTTACCTACTTTAATTAAAACTCAGGTTTGCAGCTTCCCTTTCAAAGTTCAGCCACTGAAAAAGACCACAGAATGATATGAGGCAAAAAGTCAGTTTGTGCAGGCGCTGAGGGAAAAAGCACTTTGTTTTCCAGCACTGAATCATTTACACCTTTAACATGACACTAGGCTAAAAATACTGCACAGTAGGAGTAGAACTACCAAAGTTCAGCTGGGGGCACATGCACCGGGGCCTGCAGGTGGGCCTGAGCACTGCCAACAATGTATAACTAATTCTAACCAATACCACGTTTCATTTCATTGGTTCATTTAGAAGTCACTATCAGTCAGTTTAATTACATTTCATTGCTTTGACTATGAACTTATTTCTAAGAGTCTCTAACAGTCCAGAAGCCCACCAGCTTAAAGCAAAGAAATCAGACACTGCAAAACTCCCATGATCACATAAACATTTATTTCATCTGGTACCTCATCACCCTCACTGAAAACAAAGTGGCAATCTATCATAACTATTTTAGCAAAGTCTAACAGTTTGGTGTTCTTAATGCACCTACTCCTTTGTTAGCTAATAGCTGCAGTTAATTATATATTGATTTATTTTGTTGTAGCATAGTTAAATGTGACTCTTTTCTTAGCAAAGTCACTAATTGCTTTTTCAGGATTGGCATTAAAGCAGCTAGCTATCATGTGTGTATACTAACTAATCCACTTTTACAAACTAGCATTTGAATAACTTTTTTTCTTTCCCCTTCATTCCTTTTTTTCTCCCCAACTATAATTGGATGATTTATTGGGTGTCTTTGTGATGTGTTTATGTCTTCTAATTGTTGCCATTTTATGTACAGCACTTTGGGTTCAACCTATGTTGTTTTAAAGTGCTATATAAGTAAAATTGAACTTACTTTACTTTGTACATGGCATGGATTTCACAAGATTTTGGGATTCTTTGAGATTCTGGTACAAATTGACATTATTGCATCATGCAGTTCCTGCAGATTTTTCAGGTGCACCTTCATGCTGTGAATCTCCCATTCTATCACATCCCAAAGGTGTTCTATTAGATTCAGATCCGGTGACTGGGAAGGTGACTGAAGAACAGTGAACTCATTGTCATGTTCATGAAATCTGTTTGAGATAACTCTGTGACATGGTGCATTATCATGCTGGAAATATGATACCATTGCAATAAACAACCTTTACCAGACTAGACTGTTGCCACAAGTCAGTTTAAATCCTTGGAATAATGCTCTTGGTTACAAATTCTGAACCTCCCGTCTGTGTGCCTCAGCAGAAATTGTGACTCAGACCAGACCAGACCAGTCTGTGCACTGCAGCTTCAGGTTTCTGTTCTAGGATGACAGACAGGGATTCTGATGTGGTCTCCAGCTGTTGTAGCCCATCCACCTCAGGTTTGATGTATTGTGAATTCTGAGATACTTTTCTGCTCACCACAATTGTTCAGAGTGGTTATCTGAGTTACTGTAACCTTTCTGTCAGCTTGAACTAGTCTGGAGTGATCTGTAGTCTCCATTCTCCATTGACCTTTCTTATCAACAAAGCATTTACATCTGCAGAACTGCCACTCACTGGATATTTTTTTATTGTACCATTCTGAGTAATTCAGGAGATAAACAGTGAAAGCCATATTTTAAAATTTGCAGTGTTTAATGTTTATTTACAGCTAGGACTAATCATGCAGCAATGTTTTGGCAATTTGTTTAAATGCATACCATCATCTCATCTTATAATTATCATTACCTACTTTTATGTTTTAATTAGTCTCATGCTTTCATGTTAGCTCATATTATATCTATCTGGAAAACACTATTTGGTTCATTAGTCTATATTTTCTATATCCTAATAGAAAGTTTTTTTCACAAGAGTTTTCATACTACTGCTATGCTGAAACTCCCACACTCATTCTTGTCTTTCTTCCTCAGGATTTCTTTCAGATCTCAGGATGTCTGGCAGACATCTTGTCAAGAACGGAAGCTCATCAATGAAAACCGTCAGGACTGAACTGTGGTATAACGCTGAAGAACTCTTAGATTACAGCATTTGATAATGCACACAACCTTGGTGGAATTCTGGATAACCATGTATCTATCTGTCATGTAGACTAGTGTTTTTTCTTGTAGAACATCAGAAAATCTGGCCATATGATTCCATGGTGGCCACTCAGGTGGTTGTGCAGTCCATTGTCATCTTCAGATTGGACTACTGCAACTTACTTCTGCCAGGCAAGTCTGACCATGTGTGCCATTTGAGCCCTGTAAGAGATCCCAGAATGAACCCAGAAAAGAATTCAACTGTTTGTCTTGTTTTCCATCCTGCTGGATTTCAAACATCATCCCACTGCTGTGTTTCCTTCACTTGTTTCCTGTAGCAGCTTGCATCAGATTTAAAAACAGATGCTTGCCTGCAAAGCCAAAAAAAGTACCTGCATGCTCTACCAGAAGGTACTTATCTCACACTATTCTGCACCATGGTCCCTTTGAGCCTCTAGTATGGCTTGACTTGCCCCACCATACCTGAAGACACAACAAAGACAAACATAAAGACGGTTCTCTTAACTGGCACCAAATGAACATTCCCTGGCTGTCAGCTGAGTCACTGGCTATCTTGAAAAGACGACAGAAGGTCAAACACTTCTATCTCTTGAAATAAGCAAGAATAAAATAAAACACTTCTATCTCTTGAAATAAGCAAGAATAAAATAAAACAACTTGACTTCCTGTTACAATTAATACACTCCTCTCTAACAAAGCTTGATAGTACAGTTATGCCTTGACCTATTTCTAGTAGCATGAGGATATGGTTTTGATGGTGACTACTACTTTTTTTTTTTTACTTTTTACTACTTAATTTGTTCTGGATAAGGGTGTCTGCCAAAAGTGAATGTGAACTCATAAATATAGAAGCAATAAGTGTTTTCAAGGATTTGTGTTTCAAGTGATTTGTTCAAATGATTTCAATATTATTTGTACATTTACATTGTCTGGCAGACAACAAACAGCATGATTAGTATAAAAAAGCTAGTAAATCGTG
>JAOVYV010000002.1:11189376-11207431 GCA_025674545.1 Hassar affinis | reverse complement strand
AAACCCACGCGAACACGGGGAGAACATGCAAACTCCACACAGAAATTTCCTAGGTCGCCCCACCCGGGGATCGAACCCGGGTCCTTCTTGCTGTGAGGCGACAGCGCTATCCACTGCACCACCGTGCCACCCTGTACAGTGAAGTAAAAAGTTAAATAAAAATGTGATGCCACACAAATTCTATCTGCTTTTTATTTACTCATACACAAATCTCTTGTGACCCATGATTGTACTAGACTATAACAGGGATGATACTCTACACTTAAATGAAGAAAATAGAACAGAAATGACCTTCAATCAGGCACATTTAGAAAATGTATCATGCACAACATTAGCCTTTTTCATTATCAGGCTGACGTTATTCTATATAGTGAGTAATTATCTGCTCCCCTGGCTAATGTTGAAGGCTGAAGTAAATGGATAATGGCAATGGATTCAGCCCTCAGCTTGTCCTTAGGAGATCAGAGAGCAGTATAGACAAACTTATGAAATTCATCCCTCCCACACTATACTGCTTTCTCTTGGAACAAAGCTTAGATTAATTGGCCAGTGGTTGCAAGGACAGCAGATTCCACGGACCAGTGCACTGACTGAAGCTGAGTTCTGATATAATGTTCATCCTGTCTCTCTCTCTCCCTTCTCCACCCATCACAGGAAGGCCTGCATCAGAGGCAAAGGACAGAAGCATTTTGCCTGAGGCACTGGTGGCAATTTTAGCCCAGCTATCAAGATACACATCCACAGCATGGGCAGTCATCTCTCGTTAAAATCAGAGAAATCTGCCTACACAAACCTGAGCATTTGTATGCCGTGCAGCATGCAGTCAGATTGCACATTGATCAAATGAAATCAAAAGATTTGAGCAGCGAGGACCTAAAATTCAAATGCACATTATAGAGACCGATGAGCTTCCTGTTTGTGTGCTCATGAACACAGCAGGTTGAGATCTCCTGAAAAGCCTGAGTGGAATTACTGAGACTCTGTTTGCCACAGAGCGGCACAGCCAGGTGTCACACCGTCATGAGTGACCAATTGAAAAAAGGAAACAGAATTACAACATGCAAAACCGAGGCTATCTAATTCCTTTGGGTGAATCCATGTCTGAAATTGATTAGCATGGTGAAATGGTTATCCACTGCAGAGTTCATTACAGAATACATATGCTCTGTACTGGAGAAATGTTTCCTTGAGTGCACTGCTGTTTCATTTTAAGCCTCTGCCGGCACAGATGGCTTTCTGCTCGTGACAAAAGATATATTTTATAGAAACTTTTCTCAGCACATTCAATGTGAATCAGAGATGATTTTCTAGCCAAGGCATTACACTTTCTTATTTCACACAAGAGTGACGGCAAAAAAACCTGCTCTTTGCCCTGAGGAGCTTGACATCTCATAAAAGATTAAGATTAAAGCTGGCCTATTTGTAGAAGGTTATTCGCAAGCTCTAATACTCCATATCAAATGTGATGAGACTGTTTATTGGGATGCAGCTTCTATCCCCCCACCCCCCCACCTTAGATATTCACCTTTTCAATCCTACAGACATGGATCCACCACCAAACTATCATATAACTGATCCCCAGTCATACATTTTTTCTTTGGAAAATATTCTCTTCCCTTTTTTGTTCTCATTTGTTGAATTTCGTTTCAGTTTGCATTACATTTAAGCAGTAATTGCCCACAGAATGTCTACACATTACAGAAACCTGAGATTATATTTAGCTCTAATCATTACAGGTGTGTGCCCTGGTCCAACACGCCTGACTCAGCTCATTAAGAAATCAAAAACCATTAAACCACATATAACTGTGCAGCCACAAGGATAGCACCAGCATATTAAAAACATCTGCTGCTAACAGGACACCAGGTCCTGTACGGTTTTATGAAGAAAAAAAAAGATATTTGCATTGTTGTGGGTAGGGAGATTGGTGGGTCATTAGTGCTGGCACAATGATTAAAGTTCAGCGTTTAAAGCTATAGCCTACAAAGTAGAAGGTCATGAGTTCATATTCCAGCACTGCCAAGCTTCAGTGAGCAAGGCCCTTAACCCTCTCTGCTCCAGGGCTGCTGTATCATGGATGACCTGTCACTTTCTAACAAGCTAGGATGTGCAAAGAAAAATAATCACTGTTCTGTGCCAGTAAGTCTAAACTCAAGTGCACTCTTAATATAACAAAACTCACCCATCTGATCTCTTACAGTCTATCATATTCAGCAAGGTTATTTCTAAACTGAATGTCAAAGAACTAAATTATACTCTCAACACATTATGCTAATATGCAAGTATTTTATTTTTTTGTGTTAAATGGACACAATGTGTGGTGTCCATCTCCTATCAGATTTGACACAAAACCTTTGTTTTTTTTCTCTTATTGACATTCAGGGCAGTACCATAATAGCATGCTTCATTTCAGGAAGTCAGTTCAATAGGGGTTTTTTTGCCCATTGCATCTGTTTATGTCAAATGTAAGTGGTGATATTGCGAAATGGACATGCCTAGGTGCAAAAACAACTCAGCAGTGAAGTGCCAAACCACACAAACTGACAGAATGAGGCCATAGAGTCCCATAACATGAGGTGCTTAAAATCATCTGGATTCAATTGAAATGATCACTACCAAGTGTTAAAATACCTCTGATAGCAGTCAGCATAAGAACCATCCATTGTGAGTTAAACAACCTGGCTTTCCATGGGCGAGCACTACAACCACCTAATAGCACCACGAGCCATGCCAAGTATTGGCTAGAGAGGTGTAAAGTTCTGCCATTGGACTATGAAGCAGTGGAAACACGTTCTGTGGAGTGATGAGTCATTCTTCACTTACTGGCGGCTGATGGATGAGTACTGGAGAACACTACCTGGTTCAAATGCATAATACCAACTACAAAAAGGCTTTTGGGGAGGAATAGTGGCTTCGAGTTGCCTTCATATTTCATGCTTGGCCATATGTTATGGTTAAGACCAAAAGTTTGAAATGGCATTCAGGATCACTGTGTAGTATTTACTTTCTGGAAACCGTTTGGAGAGAGTTTGTAGATAACAGACTGGAAATTCTTGACTGGCTTATATATATCCCTGACCTCAACATTATCAAACACCTTTTGGATAAGTTTTTTGGATAAATTTGCAAGGTAGAATTATATAATTGTAGTCCCTGACCCAACTAATGGGAATGAATTTCCAACTAGATGTTTAGTGGAAAGATTGTCGAAGAGCTGTCAGAGGGGAAAAGGTTGGTAAGGTTGGACAACCAATAAAACTGGCTTATGGTATCTGGAAACTTTCATGCATATAATTTGTATAAAAAGCTTTTTTTAAAAAAACCTAATGCAATTTGGGTACAGCCAAGTAGAGCCATTCTAAGATTTTGAATGTGTCAGACAGTCTTTCAAGAATCAGAATGATTTCATTAACTCTAAAGACATTAAATCAAGCACCAAACAAATGTAACCTATTTCACATGTAAGCGATATATCAGCATAACAGCACAGAGTAAGGTACATTATAACCTGCAGCTCTTTAGCACTTAATCTTAAGCTTAAGTTAAGATGGCCCAATTGAGCCATTACAGGGCAATAACCATAGATATATCAGGGCCCAGATTTATTTTAAATGCAAAATGTAACTGTTGTACATGATAGCTGATATTAAGGGTTGTACTACAAGACTCCTGTAGTAGTTCTTGGCTGTTGTCCTGGAAGTCCATAGAAGCATTGCACATTTTAACAGATTTTCCTGCTCTATAATACCGATTCAGCTGATGAAGGTCTTGGCAGCTACCTAATTGAGTGAATCTGTAAACACTAAAAGATAGTATATACAGTTGGGTCCAAAAGTTTGTGACTGGTGTAAATGCCTCTATTTTGTATTATTTTTTAATAGAATGCAACCATTTTCAAGTTCTATTATTGACAACTACAGTGAAAAATAGAATTTTTGAAATATTTATATAAATTTTAGATTTTCCATATTATGTCCAATTTGTTGATTTTTATGACAGTGTGCACTTGAGCTGAGGTAGACTTCACAACTTCAAGTTGGGGTGGACTAAAATGGACTTCAACCATTTTAGATCAAATTCATCTAATGCTTCAGAAGAAATTAGGCATCTGACTTTTTTTTTTTTTTTTTTACAAAATAGATAATGCCGTCAATTTGACAAACTTTCTACATTTAAATAGGGACCTAGAAATTGCATAGGCTCTTGAGTAATTCATACTGAACACTTGAATGATTCAACATTTAAAACCATCTGTTTATTTCAATGTTTTAATGAAAAAAAATCCAAGATTTTCAAGATGGTTTTTGGCTTTTGTACCATACTATATATTTTAAAAAGAACTACTATACCTTTTTAGGTTAACTCTAAAATGGCACCAACATGACCATTATTGCTATGATATATGGTACTTAAATGCTAATCTGGGCCCATTATATTTGAAGTAGGGACACATGTTGTGTTGCAGGAGTCACTTTTCTCTCAGAGCTTCATGTTTCATTTCTGTTCCATGTCTGCATGTCAGATTTGTTCTGTGTGACTTCACACTGGCAAATAAAATAACAAACATCCACAGCCCTCAGCCAGGCTCCAGCTTGTCCTTCATTACTCACATCAGTAGTTTACATCGGAGTCCATGCTTCTATAGAACTCAGAAATCTTCTTGCTCAGAAATAAGCTTATGGCAACTAAGACTCCTGTGGTTTGTGGGATTTGTCGTAGAAAGGCGTTTAATAGAATCTTGTTGGTTTGGGGAACCTGGTAGACGGTACAACTGGGCTATGGTTATTTTTTGTACAACATCAGTTTCTTTCCAGCTGTTTTATTCTGATTGGATTGGAGGTATATTGAATGCAGAATGGCCATATTCACCCCAGGAGACCTTCATGCCAGAGTGCCAGTCACAGCCCTCTCACTGAGATTACAATGATAAGAACTCTGCAATGTTCCACTCTATCAGGCAAAAGCAGCTGTTAATTATTAACTTGAGTTAATTAAAACACAATTACAAATCTGATTCTTGTGCGCAAATAATGCATAAGCCCTTGAAAGTAGAAATATTAATAATGTGTTTGGAGCTCAACCAAATGAGGGTTTGGTCAATCAAAATTCATTTAGCCTGTTCAATTATCGTGTGTGGCTTCAGTCTTGTTTGAAGATTGAGGGGAAAATTATACAGAGTCATTAAAGAGATTAAGTCCTTAGTTAATACTGTACAACACTAAACTGGGCTTCCTAATAAGCCAGAAGCTGATAAGAGAATGTTTAGCACTTAGAGACTGTAGCTCAAAGGCTGATCAGATGAATAATAGCACTAATGAACACATATTTGTTAAATGTGATGTCACACTGAACTCTTCCTTAAAGTTAATAAAGCTGTCTGTTTCTATAACATGACATTGAAAAGAAATGATTTTAACATATTCTGTATATTTATACTCACCACTTTTTTGGCTGTTTTGTAACCTCAAAAATGGGAAATGAACACTTTTATAGATCTCACCCAATAAATTACAGTATTTCAAATGTGTTCAAATTCTATTCAAATTCAATTCTCTGTTCTGTCTTCTTCTTTTCAACTCCTGTCTTCTCTTGTTTTTGTTCTATTCTATTCTAATCTATTCTATTCTATTCTACATCCTGTTTCCTTCTTTTTCAACTCTTTTCTTATGTTGTTGTTGTATTGTTATTTATTCTATTCTATTCTATTCTACATTCTGTTTCCTTCCTTTTCAACTGTTTTCTTATCTTGTTGTTGTTTTATTGTTATTCTATTCTATTCTAATCTATTATACATCCTGTTTCCTTCTTTTTCAACTTTTTTCTTATCTTGTTGTTGTTTTATTGTTATTTATTCTACTCTATTATATTCTATTCTATTCTCTGTTTTCTTCTTTTTCAACTCCTGTCTTCTCTTGTGTTTGTTTTATTTGTTCTATTCTATTCTGTTCTATTCTATTCTATTCTATTCTATTCTATTCTATTCTATTCTATTCTACATTCTGTTTTCTTTTTCAACTCTTCTCTTCTCTTGTTGTTTTATTGTTATTTATTCTATTCTATTTTATTCCTAGGCTATTCTATTAGATTCCTAGGATATTAGACAGAACAAGGGAAATGGGGTGTCTATCTTGCTCTTAAGTCTGTGAAATATAGCTGTTGTGGCTTAGGCAATCATGCTGAAACTCCTGGCTGTTTTCATGTCAGACTAGTTTGCTAGGATAAAAATCAAAAGGTTTAGTTGTTACACCCACTGGGCTCTGCTGACTATATTCCACAGACAGGCTTAAATGGCTCAGATTATATGAATGAAGACATCATACAGTCTAATGTTTATTAGAGCATTTTCAGAGTAAATGGTGAGTTTGTAGAGACTGCTTTTTTCTGCACACCACTAGGAAAGATGTGAATATGGCATAAAAATGGATAATTGGTAATTGAGGGCATTATTGAGCTTCTGTTCAATTGTCATTATGGATTAACTGGAAGATCTAACACTATATTGATTAAGCCATTCATGCTTATACTGGAATGATGAAATTTCTTTTATTACAGCAGTTCTCAGAGCTTCACTGAACTCAAATCTAGTGGCGATATAATTATTATTTTCTAATGATTCTTGTTCTTCTGAATTTTATGAAACTCAAAATTTCACATATATTCAGAAGTATCCAAAGGATAATTAAAAAGACTTTATGGACATAAGTGAACTTTTTTAATTTTTTTTTATTTTGCCAATTTCATGGTCAGTTGCTTTACATTACAATTTGCTTTGCTTTGCTTTACAGTATTAAACTACTTGTAGTTTATGAGTCTGAATTTTGACTGTTAAGACTTTAAGTTGATATGAGCCCACTGAAATAACCTAATTCTGAGCAACAGTATAATTGTAAGCAGTAAACTGGGCTGTTGACACACATTAAAAAGGTGTGAAAAGACCCTCTGGAAGGTGAAGATTGTTCCTTGGGCAACTGTTCACATTCACTGTGGTAGAATAAAATGAACAAAAGGTGGTCTGGGTGACATAATTTCTCCAAACACATGCAGAAGTGAAATTAGAGATAATGTGGGTTAAAGTCAACTATGAAAAAGACTGGTGTATGAGAACGGTTACAGGGAAACATAAAAGTCTGTGTTATGATAAAACTGTGCATTACTAAATCTAAGGGGATACTGATGTGCAGATAGGTGGGGAAAAAGAGTGATCACTGATGTTGTGCATAGCAGAAGTTCAGAAAGCACAGGGAGGAGAAGGCGGGTATAATTATGCCTAGAAGATGTAATGTAAGAAATAAACACACATGATGGGGATTTGGGAGAAATGAATGATAAATGTGTCATAAAAATCAGTTTATTTTAAACAGAATGCATTTTAAATTCTGTTGTCTAACTCAGGGCTGCGTGTTGGGGTGCAGGGCCTGATGAGAACACATGTGACCTTTTCTGAGATAAAGAGCAGAATTCTACTGTGTGACATTTTAAGGTAGATGAATATGGCTCTGTATGGGGGTAGCAAGAGGTTTAGGATCATTGTCCAATTTTATGATGCATGACAATCTACCCCCATTTTAGTAGGAACACTCCTGTACAACAAGCGCACACACTTCATGTGTGTGTAGCTGGATGTAAAGTGCAGAAACATATTTCAGCAGAAACAGCAAATAGGTTGTTCTGACATGAACCAAGGCAAGAGGCATGTCATGGATTCTCAAGTACGCCTCAATGAGCAAGCAGATTTAAAAAAAAAAGATCCCCTTCTTTCATGCACACTTCCAATTAATGATAACCAAGGATTCTCAAAAGTCTCCACACTCTCAATTATAAACAGGTATAACAAAGCTTCTCTGTGGTAAATGAAACCTAGTGAAGCATGCCCAGGGTATAATTGTTACAATGTTGAAAGTCACAGTTAATTAAAGGTCACCTAAGCTGTTCTGAATATTATTGAATGGTGACGAATGGATCTGAAAGAAGTTGAAGCTGTGGGACAGGATGTGAACCGAAAAAAAATCAAGTTCACTTTTCCTGTATGTGTCACTAAAGCTATGTTGCTGCAGGGTTTACAATGAGCTGAATGCCACAGGATGTAGAGTAGTCTGGATTGGGAGTCTTTGTGTGCAATTGAATTATTATAAAAACCCAAGTAAATTGCTCTGCATTAACCATTGTGCTTCCTGCATGGATTGTATTTCCTGGCTCATTACTGTCTCCTGTTTACCCAGATGCAGTGAACAGACCAAATATACAGTATACAGATGCATTCACAGTTATAAACAATTATAACAACATTAACACAAAGTGAAAGTGAAACGGATCAGGTTTCCAGCAAGGACAAGGACTTTTTAGTTTGTGCTTCCATTTTAAAATTTCTAGGATAATAAATGGAGTCATAATCAAAACAATACTGGACTAAACTTTAAATATATAGTAAATATTGGAGGGATGCTTGAGGTTTATTTTGCCTCTCAAATGCACAGATTGTTCATAATTTAAATGTGGCTAATGGTGAAGGATGCAGGAGCTATAACAAAGCAATGCCTTTTGAGGTATAAAAAAGAAAGGAAAGAAAACAAAATAAAGATTATGCAGACAGATTTTTGTGTTACGCCTACATATGCATGTTAAATAATAATGCTTTTCTGACATAAACAAAACTGTCTAGAAATTTCTAGATAAGCTTTCATACTTGCATGTATGAGATTACATTTACCTTCATCTAAGGGCTAACCTGACCTGTTAATCCTCTAAATCTTCAAATCTGCCCATATCTAGTACAACTAAAGAGAATGTTACATGGTTACACATTATTGAACATTATGTAGCTTGGTGAGAGATAGAGATGTTTTATATACAAGCTGATCCCTTGCTAGCTCTTAATGTCAATTGTCACACTCCTGACTGAATCAGTAGACCACATGGCGCAAGTACGGCAGAACCCTTAGCTGGGGGCATCTCTGTCACAATACAATATTTTCGAACTAATGGTTTTTACGTCCTGGGAGTTCCAACCCTCTTACTTAGAGCGATCATTAAAAGTTTTCTCTGAGCTTGTGGGAACTCAGGCTGCTAGCTGTGCCCTCATAAGTATTCTACTAGCTCTTCTGGTGAGAGCAGACTGGGTAAAATGTTCACTTTTTTGTGTATGTTAAAATGGATGATAGTCCCGTGTCACAATGGCTGTGGGCTGCCGAGTGTCATCAGCGGCTGTTTGAAACTATCTGCCTGTGGTGCTCTCTATGCCTGGCTAATGGTTTATGGAAAACACATCTCCTGAAGGTAGAGCATGGCTGAGCAACTGTGGCCTGTTTGCTTTGATGTCACAGAAAACAAAACTAAGGCTGTACATGCCCCAGAGGTATTTCAAAATCCAAGCACTGGAAAGCATTTAACGATTTATTTTCCATCATAATAGTGCACATATACAGATGATGGGTAAATACACAGATTTGTTTTAATCAGTCACTAGTCTTTGCACCCATTAAATCCAGATCTTTGTGGCAGGGGCTGCATCATTATAATAGATAATATATGCACTACATTAATGTGGCTTAAGGCACAGCATTCTAACATAATAAAACAACTGGACAAAAACTTTGTTCAGGAAACAAAAAGGAGAGGAGAAAAAAACAAAGATCTGAACAAGCTGTTAAATAAGTAAAAAATAGTTTGAGGTGGAAATCAGCATTAGTGAAAGGTGCAAACAAAGAGATTGAAAAACACCCCAAAGATCTGAGAAACTAGTTGCTATGGCAAGTATCCAATAGTCATTCTTGAAAGAGAGTGGTAAGTGGAGCTAAGTACGTGTGAGATGAATACTTTCAGTAGGATGTTATTTTCAGTTTCTATAAAGTTGGAAAGCTTCAATAACAGACAGCCATTTGTTGGTCTTCTTCACAGCCTTGAGTGTACTTTTGTAGTGCTCAGTGGCTGAAGAATGCCTCCTACAGTTGTAAAAAAGTTCATACTAAATAAGATTAACCCACCGAATCCCTAACAATGATGAACACTGTAAAAAAATACTGTGTGTTATTGAGCTGGCTCACTCTGAGCTAAACTTTTTTGAAACAGTTACAATTATAGCAGTAAGGTTTTTCCAGATTTTTTGCATCCACTTGCAGCTTAGCTTGTGTGAAACGGTGACTTCGCCTTTCTAAACATCATTAACAACGGCGCTGTATATAATATTAATTATTTATTCTTGAACCGAGGGTTCCGTCGCCCATGTGGATTCAAATGTTTCTAAATATAACGCAGTTGTGTAACTAAAAGGAAAAGTATTCATTTGAATTTCATAAAGCCTTCTTGTGCAAGCAGGCAGAGCTTAGTGTGGAAATGTTAAATGTTAACTGAGAGTTATGTGGCTGCTAAGTTATGTTCTGTGGTGAAGTAATGTTAATCTTATATCGTTTCGTTTGTTGTACACTTGGGTTAATGACAGATAATCACTTGGAAATCTAACCAAACTTTTTACTTTGTTACGTTACATCTGACTGATGTAACACAAGTACAACATTATTTTTAAGCTTTATACAGTATTAATATGCTTTAAGTGAATCCATACAGACTGTTTAAGTGATTAATATATCTATTGTTTGTATCTTCATACTCAAGGTGGACACCAGTACAGTGCTGGTACTGTAAATTCTCCACACAGCAGCAGAACATCCTGCTCTAGCACTACAGACTTCAGCAGTTGTATCATCTGTTATACTTTATTTATTTTTTGTTACGTTAAGCTGTAAGGGACCTTTATTAAGGTATCTATCTTAAAGTTCACCATTTCAAGTAACACTGAATTGGACTCAAAAATTGGAAGAAAAAAAAAACCCATGGAATTTAATTACAGTCTCTTTTTTTTCAGTCCTTCCCCCCATGTCACACGACGAGCTGACAGTCAGGGAGGGTGAAGCCATCACGTGCTTCCTCCGAAACATGTGACGCAAGCCGCCGCATCTTTTCGAACTGCTGCTCATGCAACATTCGGGAGCAGTGTAATGCTCTTGTATGCATGAGCTCACAGATGCCCGTGATTGGAAAGTGTTGCTATGATTGACATGGGGGGAGAGCGTATGCTGCCCCTCCCTCCCTGAGAGCATGGCCAATCTTGCTCTCTGAGCTCCCGGCTATGGGCAGCTATAGCATCACTCGAAATATCGAAATGATTCGAAATAGCGATCTTTGGATGGTAGGGCAAACGCATTGCCGTTGTGCCACTCGGGAGCCTACAGTCTCCTTTTTGGTTATAATACTGCAACAAAGAAACCTTGTCAGTGTTTAAATGATTTGTATAATTTTTAAAGCTTAAATTTTTAATAACTGTCGTATGCCTGTCTGGTGTCTTATCAATGTTGAATGTTAACTTTGTCGTTTAAAAATTTTTTTTGACATGTGCAAATAAAATGCATTTGTTAAGAATGTATGTTTGCTATGCAGTGTTCACTTGTTCAATATATTGTCCATTTACTTGATACAGCGTAAAAGTTATAGCTTGGTCAACTTTGATAGTGATTAATAATTAACTTAACTAAACAAATATAATTGGAATGGCACAAAATACATAGTTGGATCAATACTGATGCATTTGATTAATATAAAATATTTTATTGCCACAACTTATTTTTTTAATTGGTCCTAAACTGTAGGGTTGTCAGCAGAACCTAAAATATGCATTTCACTGAACTTAAATTAGGCCAACTAAAAAAAGTAGGTGCAACAGGTCACTAGAGATTTTTAAGTTGGTGAGACCTGAATGTTTTTACAGTGAAGGTTATTCGCTAGAGCAAGCAGAGATTTCCTACCTTTTCTTTAAAAAAATCTTCTGGCCCACAATATCATAGCTCAAAAACATTCGGACCATGCCAACCCTTACTTCAAGGCTAACACATCACCATATTTGCCCTTTGTCTTCTTTTTATTTTTCAGCTGAATGCTTTCCTGCCAGATAATTCTCTCATCTTCAGATATCTCATGGCCCTTCAACAAGTTCAGATTGGTGCTCCAAAATGTTCAGCTTGTCAGTTAGATGATAAATTGTATTCTGAAGAAAGCAGAATTTTATTGTTTAGTTGTTAGATGACCTCATGTCAGAGGCCACGAGATGCAGCGTGACAGAGCAAACATGGTACTCACAGTACATTACATGTACAAGGAGAGCCAGAGATTCTCCACACTGGCAGCAAAGCATCACATAAATCTGTCATCAATTGGTTAACCATCTTTGAATCCCCTGTTTCATTTTTAATGGCCCAATGAACACAACAGGCTTGATACCTCATGCTTAATTTGCTTCCCCATGACAAAATACTAAAGCGTTCACACATGATTAGGAATAAGTTGCTAAGTATAGAGATCTATTTCACTAGCTCATGGGTTACTCTTTTTAGGCAGACACTGTGATTGGCAGGTCAATAGCGTACTTCAACAAGATTATGAGATCCATCTGTTCAGCTGGCTTTGCCCATTGCATTTTTTACACAACAATTTCTGAATTAAAAGGAAAAGAAACCAGTAGTTGCTTTTAAAGCAATTATTATCCGGCTGTCATAGCCATCCCTAGAGAGGGTTTTCTAAATGATTTTCCTTCAACAAATAATTGGATTGGAATTGTATTACTTTTCCTCATTGCATGTTTCTGAACACAAGCTGATCCACTTCTTCAGCACCATTTTTCAGAACTTGGAAAATTGCAGTAGGCAAGACAATTCTGAAACCCCTGCCTTCTAGGGGTGATTTATTCTTTCTCTGCTGGACGATCTCTGATCTGAAGGACTGAATGCTGGAGGTAACCACCAGCTACAAATGCCTGGAACAGTCATTGCCATTTCTTTCCTGAGGACCTTGCAGCAAGTATCATATTTCCAGGTTTGGTGCTCAGTTAGCCACAAAACACATGCCATTTTCCTGCTGCAGAAGGTTGCACATGCTAAGTGAAACTCGGCACATGCCACTGCCCCAAGCACCTGCTAAGAAGCCGTGATACTCACTGCAATGAGTTGGAACATCAGCCTATTGGCACACAGGGGATAACTCAGTGGCATCACTATAACTAGGTCACTTTATACCGATCCGAAGCAGGCCTGTCAGGTTCTCCCAGGGCATCCAAGAAGAATGTAGCATATTGCAGCTTTCCACATTTTCTGCTTGAGAAACCCTCAGGGCAGCTTACATACAAACTCTTAAAAGTGCCTCCCCACGCCTGCTCCACTTGCTCAAAATCACATAATACTGGCATTTTAGTGAGCATCTCTTGTTTATGTACATTTTATTTAAATTTGTATTTTAACTGCCTCTTCACGTGCTTCCACACTTGTTAATTCTGTTACTTAATTGTCCATGTAAAACTCACTTGGACAAGATTAACAGACGTGCTAGGGAGAGTCAAACACAATATAAGGAAGAGAGGGATGAAAGACAGCAAGCAAAAAAGATTTAATGAAGGAGGACAGGAGATGATAAGAGGATATGAGCAGAGAAAAAGGTACTTTGCTTAGTTCCAGAGGTTTTAGTCCAGAAGTTAATCATATAGCATATTGTAGCCTACAAGATCGATCTTTTCATTTCACTGTCAACAATTAAAAGCACTAAAGCATCTCAAATTACACTGCCAGTCCTCCTTTAAAGACTTACATTTTCTTTGCAGATGAATAACTGTATGCAGATCAGCACATTTCTGGGACATGACTGATAATATGACTTGCAGAGCAGAAAACATGTGCTTAAACAAGTATTGCTGGCAGCCTTTTCATCCTGTTCCACTAGTGCCTCCTCTGAATACAGAGCCTTACATAAATTCATCTAAGCTGTGGCATTACTCAAATTCTTTTTCACAGAATGACTTTTTCCTACATCAGAGCAAAGTAAACTTGGTTAGTTTGGAAGTTTGAATAAATGAATAAATAAATAAGTAAGTAAATAAATAAAATAAATAAATACACACATAAATAACTAAGGGGGAAATGGTCATGTCCTCAGTAAAGTGGATTGCCTACTTTAGTGAGGCAGAAAAGTAGAGTTAGTGAAAGTGGAGCAACAGGGCCATCTTTCCTCTAGCAGCCAGGTTCAGAGTGTATTCAATTTGGCTCTAAGACAATAAACTACCTTTGCTGACATGAAAGAGCTTGTTAAAATTCTAAGAGAGGCTGTGATAATGGATGGAGATGCAGCCTTGTCGTGAGGAAATTCTTTTTCATGTTTCCACATTGAGACGAAGGAGCCCTCTTTGATGTTCATCTAAAGCACTTTAATCCTTGCTCATCTGAGGACCGTCTATCCCAAATCTGTGTCTCATGTCTCTGTAGCCCATTCTTTCCCATGGAATTTGGTATAATTCATAATCTCACATTTCCTCAGGATCTTCTTTTTATGCTTATGACATGGTCCAACTAAATACCTACGCTCATTTGTGCTAAACAGCATATATGTTGTTTTTCTTTTTCTTTGTATGTTTCTCCATTGCACATGCAATACTTACAGTTCATTAGAGTAGTCTTCTGATTCATGCTATGGATTCATTAGAAGGGTACACTTCTCAGTGCAGACAGAAGAAATTCAAAGCTTCAAAGAAAACCCCCTGTGATTTTCTCTTCATGCTATATAAAATGAATGCAGGGACAAAATCTGCTTTATAAAAGTATTAGAAAGCATGAAATTTAAGATATCACCGCAGAAACTCAAGAAACACCGTCATAAAGAACATTCTGATGTCTGCTTACTAAATAGATGAATCAGCAGTTTACTCAAAATGACAAAAATCTTTGAATATTTTCTTCAGAGTAAAGAAACCATTCCATCAAATGACCAGAATAGCATTGTACGAAGAGGGTTCAGATTCTGACTATTCATTGGCCCTTACATTAGTTTCCGTCTGTTCACCTTAAGGAGCTCTGTAAAAGAGAATGCAATAAATTATTTAAAAAGGAAGGGGCAAGTTTTCATGCATTCATTCATATAAGCAGTAACTGCTTTATTCTGGTCAGGTTTGTAGCTGAAATGGAGCCAGCAACACTGAGTGAGTTTTGTGAATCACAATGCTGGACTACATTAATACCTGTCCTTCTCATAATTATACATGCATAAAGTCATTCATTCATTCATTCATCTTCATTAACTGCTTTATTTTGGTCATGGTTGCGGAAGATTCAGAGCCTATGCCAGGAACACTGGGATGCAAGTCCATTGCAGAGAACCATGAACACACACATTCACACACATTCATATTCAGGGGAAATTTATTTGTAATGGTTTAATGTTAAATGAAGGAAGGAAGGAAGAGGAGAACCTGGAGGAAACACAAAGGAAGAACATGCTGCACAGGTTCAGGATTGAGCAATAGGACCCTAGAGCCATGAGTTGGCAAAATTACCTGCTGCACCACCAGAATCTCAGAGTCTATAGGTTTGTAAAAGGCCAGACTAATCCACTTTTCTTCTTATAAGGTAATGGTATAAGCTGTCAAAGGGAAAAGACATGGAAATGCATTTACTGTAGCACTGATAAATGCCAACTGAAGGTACAATTAGCCTTAAGGTCAAATTCATAGACAGAAGGATATCTGTTGTCCAGCAGTGACGCTGGTGCCTAGTTGCCACTATGTCCTTATCTGGCACAGCCACAAACTCATTGCTCTGTTTGACAGTTTTTTTTACCTGCACAAACAGAACAGATCAAAATCCCTTTAGGTAGAGGTGCAAAAGCATATAGAGTTGCTTATGTATATATGGCTTGTATTTTGTTAGCCATCACTCCTCATGTATCACTGCATTGTCTTTCCTGTAAGAAAAGTAGTCTGTTATATATAGAAGTAACCAAGAGGAGAGTAGCTGATTATTTTGTTGAGCACCTTCGCTCCATCACAATGAAGGATTCCTTCTTTCCAGTAGCAAGACACTTCAACAATGATGGATATAACATTAATGACATCTCTGTATGAATCGCTAGTTGTTATGGGAGCAATGAAGTGACAAAACATAAATAGAAGGAGCTCATCTACACTCTTGGAACTCGGAACCCCAAGGAATCAATGTTTTGTTTTGACTACAGTTATTACATCATCAAGCATTTTGAATATCCACTGGGTTTACTAAAGCTTCAGAAGCACTCTGCTTACACAACTGATGAAGGCCTTTCATCCAAAACATTCTGTATTACTTCAAACTTTGTGGACTATACTGAACTTTTGCCATCTTTACCACAATGTAATGAGAATGGAGCTGCACTCCATAGAGGTTATGCAGCAGGATGTGTTCTTATTCTTACGGAACAAGACGAAGTCACACTGAATGAAGTCGGGCCAATAGGGTAGATGTGGAAGGATTGGAATGTTGTTTTTCAAGAATTTGTTTTTGGAGAATCAAAACAGTGACTTGATTTTTGATTTGCTCATGCGAGCTTTCTTTGGCCGAGGTGATGTTGTTGTTTGCCATTCAGCACTTCTGTTTCAGGATCGTGCTCAAACACCCATGATTCATCTCCTGTGATCACTCTGTTCAGGAAATTGGGCTCTACTTTTATACAATCAGATGATTATAGGGTAGCTTGTCCATAACCTTTCTTCAACATTTCAAGAGTTTCTGATGCACGGTTAGTGATTTTCATGCAGAAGATTGTGTACTGTTGCTCCACACTGACTTGCACTGTTCCAGTGACGAGCACTTCAAGCAGGGTTTCACAAAAACAAACGTCTGGGCACTGCAAAGGCTAGAATGCAGCTGAAATCCCACTCTAACTGACCTTGAACCACCATCCCATTGTGTAAGTCCTATGAGGAATTTAATTCTCATTATTTCATTTTCATTCTCATTATTATTAAAACATAATGTTCATTCTCTGGGGTTCAAAAGTTCCACAAGTGTAGATGAGCTCCTTCTCATTACGATTTCTCACTTCATTGCTCCCATAACAACAACATAATGTTAAGTCCATCGATGTTGAAGTTTCTTGCTACTGAAAAGTAGAAAGTCCTCATTGTGATGGTGCAAAGGTGTTCAACAAAATGATCCTGATAGTTTCCTCTTGGATTCTCCCTTGGATCTCTTGGATGTCTAATTGATTACTTTTCTTACAAGAAAGACAAAACTCTCTCAGTTGTGCATGAGGAGTGATAGCTAATATAATATGAACCGTTTGGGTTATTTTAATGGCTGTGTTGATAAATTTGCATGTGGAACATCTGGGACGGTTGCATGCGAAAATGCCACAGGTTCTATTAGCCTGATCAGTTAATTCACTCCTGACAAAAGGGTCTTTTATGTTGTTATCCCATCTGTAGGAAATGAGTGGAGATTCCATTAAAAGGGAAGGTGTCTCTAGATTGTTTTGGAGAATTTAGAAAATTTTAAGTCTAATATTTGTCACTTTCTTTTTAGTGGGATGATAAGTGAGAATCAAAGGATTTCTCTCTGTATTAGTAATAGAATGTGTAGAGGTCAGTGCATCCCTTCTCTCAGCAGTGCTAACACGGGCCATGGCACAATCTATTACATTCTTGGATAATCCACAGTTGAAAATTACTGAAGAAAGTCTTAATTCTCACTGCAGATACATTTAAGTCCCATTAGCTGTGAATAAGAGATGGAAGTTTTGCAGTGCTTGGGATGTGAAGAATTGTATTCCAAGTAAGATTGAGTGTCTGACAGTTTATAATGGATGGTTGTTTTCAAAATGGATTCTCTTGACTTCAAAGATATGTCTAGAAATGCCTGGATGAGCAATACTCCATGTATATTCTAGGGCCAGGTGAAATGTGGATAAAGAGGAAATAAAAAGTTCAAGCTTCTCAAGCAATTCACAAAGCCAAAGATGTCTTCAATGTACCCAAGAAATAGTGTGGGTACAATTTGGAAATTGTTCCAAAATCTTTTGAGATAAATACAAATGGCTGCATTGAGGATTATCCACTATTAGCTGTCAGGCAGAATTAGGAAGATGTCTGGATATATACAGTACTGTGCAAAAGTTTTAGGTAGGTGGGAAAAAATGATTCCAAAAATGGAAGTGTTAATAGTTTATTTTTATCAATTAACAAAATGCAGTGAATGAACAGAAGAGAAATCTAAATCAA
>JAOVYV010000002.1:11109368-11119489 GCA_025674545.1 Hassar affinis | reverse complement strand
CTGTTTATTTGTGTGTATATATATATATATATATATATATATATATATATATATATATAAACCAAACCAAAACATTCCCATACAAATATGCATGGAAAAAAAAGCCTTGTTCATGATCCGGCTCTCTCTCAGTGACTCTGACAATAATGGAAAATTGCAGCAATTACATGTTATTGGTCACAACATTTTTCTGTTAATCTAATTCTGTGGGAGAAAATAAGGCAGTTAAAGAGAAAACAGGACTGCCTAAGAGCTACTCTCATTTATGCCATTCTTCTATACGTCCATGTGTTCCTCCACAACATGCTGTACACTAATGATCAGTTTATACACTGATGTCTTTTGATAGCAGTACAGATTTTCTTTTTGGACCTTCTCAGTGAAGCAGCACTCACGCTTAATGCATGCTAGACTACAGTCAAGGCATTCTACAGAAAAGTTAAATTCACACATACAGTTTGAAATTTAAAAGCTTCTGCCTATTTCCCAGTGTGACACCGCAGACACAATGACCCTTATTAAAGTTGCATGGAAATCAGTGTAGACATGAGCACATGGAATGATGGATGAACTGCTCAAATTATGATCTGCATCTCATTTGTGAAACTGTGTAGGAAAGACAATGCGTAATCCGAAGGGAGCATCCATTTTTGCAGTCTGTGCGTGTCTGTTCCACCACCAGAAATTTTAAGCTACTTTCTGACCACATCAGTTTATCATAATTGCCTTTTTTAAATCTTCAGAAAAGATGAAACCCATGATAGATTTTTTTTTACTGGTATCTGGATTGGCTGCCAACAAACAACCCACAAACTTTGACACATGACAACCCAGTCATTTTTTGTGGGCTGCAAATTTCAGAAAACATGGGCTTAAACTCTCCATTCAGGAGACATTTCCTATGTCATAGATGGATTAATTGGAAAGACTCTTCCCCCATCTTAATATCTCCACCCATGGCTTGAGAATCACCTTTTCAATGATCTCCATTTTTATTTTATTTCTCTCCAAGGATGTGCCAGCATTACATATCTTCAACCTAATAGGTAAGCATGGGAAATGTACTGATTTCAGCTGTACAAACCAGCACACATCGCTACATCAGCTCCCAGCCTCGGAGGACAGAAGAGATGAGTGAATAAAGTTTATTTTTGATGGCAATGTTAATGTTATTTTTCATGGCCAGGACAAGTTGGCAAAACCTGTACAAGTGTGCCTGACTGCTTTTACAGTCTGGGCCAGTACAATGCGGGACATCATAGGAATAAAAAACATACATTTTAATGTTACCTATGACAACGAATTATTTTCCTTCCTAGTAATTCAGTTCAACTAAGGCTACGTCCACAGTAATACATTTTAGCTTTAAAATGCATCACTTTTGCTATGTTTACATCTGCCTTACGTACTACAGCAACATGTTCAGGCTGGCTTTAGAAATGCTGCAAAATTAATAAAAAAAAAAAACATTTTACATTTAAAACTCTGGGGTTGCGTTGAAGTCTGGATAGGCAGACACCCGTGTTCGTGTCCTGATTGGGTCTTATAAGTTACAGCATTCTTTCCCTGGTTCGTCATGCGCTTATCGATGTGACCCTTTTCCAGAACAAAACAAAAGGCATCAGCCTCGACTACTAGCGGTGAACGCGGCATGGATAACGAGTTACAAGTGTTGCTGACCTTGTTGTCTTTGCTAACAGCTGTTGTGCATTTAAATTCTCCATTGTATAATGCTACAATTGCCAACATGTGCAGGAGACAAGCTATTATTTAAGCGATACACAAAAATTCCCATGTCCAGTTGGTTCCTGTTTACACATTGCGTGCCCAGTGTACGTGAATGGTCATGCGATATGTGCTTTCAGGCACATTAGTATGGACAAATATTATTTCTGACACGGAGCTGAAATGCTTTTCTGGATGGAGATTGCTTTGTTTTAAAATGCTGCTTTAAAATGACAACATATTAGTGCGAACAGAGACTAAGCCTTACGTTGATCGACACTTATCTTTTGAGTAAGTAGCATTGATTGCAGCTTAACCATTGAGATTTGAATTAAATAGAGACAAAACTTTTGAATAAACCATTGAATATAAAAATGACTCATTTAAATTTTCTGAGAAATGTTTTTTATACAGAAAATCCGGCACATCTTAACCAATCCAATATGGTGGCTCATTGATGTACATCCCATCAGCCAAGGCGACATCTGTGTAATATGCCTATTTGCAACCCCCCGTGGCAAGGGGGATGGGGTGAGCAGTGGCTCGTCATTTAAAGGAACATTCTCTGAAACCGAGAAGACATCTGTGGTAGTTGATCCTTGTGATGTTTTGACCAAAGCATGTCACAGATATTTAATTAAGACCCCAGGGACCTGTCAGGGATGGGTATAATATGTCCGCTTTAAAGATTTTGTATGTACTCCCAGGTTACCATCCAGTACTACAGTGAGTGCAGGGGAATTTGAGACCGTTGAGTCATGACACAGAGGAGAGAGCTTCGACTGTTAGACACGCTACTTTTTAAATGCTCTCGGGCTGGTCAGATTCTCCTACCTGCCCTTCACTGCCTATCCATTTGAAGCAATCGTCTTCTGATCTCACATTCTGAGTGTGTTCAGATGGTGACTTAAATGCTCTCTTGTAATAAAAAGAGAGCTAGATACTGTTGAAAAAGATGAATAGAAACCTGCAGAGTGGATTTGACTGCGACAGATTAATGGTTTATGAAGATATTTACTGATTAACTCTCGCAGGTGGTATTTTTCAAGATTGCCGTGAGAGAGTTTCTAAGAGTTGTGATCAGCTTCAAAGAGCTGCGGATATTGCTGGTGCTCAGACATGAACACAAAGTTTTATCACCTTCCCAATGAGCTGGGGAATACTCTCAGGGGTGAGGTTATACGCTGGCCTCATGAATGGTCTCGCCACAACTGTAGGGCTTTTTGAAGTGATATCTTCTTACATCTGTACAATGGTTCAGTATCTGTAACTGGGTCTGTGGCATGGACAAAGAGCGCAGCGTGGATCCATCAAAATGACTGTAGGGCACTTTGGGGGTGGGGTGGAGGTTGGGACAGTTATCCATGCTGGTTTTTTTTGTTCTTTTTAACTGAAAGAGTGTTAGATGTAGGTGTAGCATAGCATTACATATTACTTAGCATTAATAATTATTTCAGTGGAAGGTCTCCACAAAGATGGTAAGACAAATGTTAAGCTTCTTTCAGACCACACATCACAGTTTATCACACATCACCTCATGGTATTTTGAGTCATCAGTGACTCAAACTCGAGTAACCTTTAACCCCTTAAACCTCCAATGTATTATTCATATTAAAACCTAGTATTCAGCATCTACTATGAATTATTCAGTTACTCCAGTGAAACTAATAGGAAAAGTATGTCCTTACAACTGAGAAGAATGTAGGCCTGTATTCTCAAAAGGCCCCTGGGTATGTAAGAGGCTAAAAAAGCCTTTAGATCGCAGATAGCAAAATAAAAATAAACAACTCACTCTTCAAGTTACTGGTGTGACATCATGCTGATGTTCATTGATGGATTTTTATGTTAAAGAGTCAGATTTAATAAACTGGGATCGCTCAGGCAGAACTTACAGGATGTGATGAGAGACATGTTTTCCCCCCCTTAAATCGATTCAGATATTGGAAATGTCAGAATAGAGGGAAAAAGAGAGGGACCAAAAGAACAAGACAGGATGATGTTGTCTTTCTGAAAATCAGCTGATAAATCTGTCAAGCCACCTGCTGCGTTTTTATCCATATGATTAATTCCTGCAGTGAGCTGTTGTAGTTTTTTCAGTAGCAAGGTTGAATTTTGAATGTAATTTTGTGTGTGCGTGAGTGTGTGCGTGAGTGCGTGCGTGCATGCGTGCGTATGTGTGTGCACTGTGTGTATGTGCATGAAGGTAACACTGCAGATAAATGATTTAGAAACGGGTTCACATTCAGTGGGTGTAGCGCTGGACGATTTTCACGATTAATTCAATTACTTCGAATTAACATTTTCACACAATGTTCGAAAATCAAAACTCGAGATTTCACACGTTTACATTCTTCCATTCCTTTTACTTTAATGAGGGTGGCTCGGTGGGTTGCACTGTTTCCTCATAGCAAGAAGGTCCCGGGTTCGATCCCCGGGTGGGGCGATCTGGGTCCTTTCTGTGTGGAGTCTGCTTGTCCTCCCCGTGTGTGCGTGGGTTTCCTCCGGGTACTCTGGTTTCCTCCCACAGTCCAAAAACATGCACGTTAGGTGATTTGGACATACAAATTTGTCCATGACTGTGTAAACAAACAAATTCCAAATTTAAAATAATGAAATTATGCATAAATGATGTTCAAGCTGTATAAAGCAAATCTTAACTCCTCCATCTTAACTCCTCCCACAGACCGATGTGGCAGACAGAACAGTAGAAATCTTAGTGCAGTGGTTTGGAATAGGTATGGATTTGAAAAGTCAGATATTGAAGAAAATGAAGGCTGTGTCAGGCACAACCAAACTTGTTCCAGCTTGTTTGTTATGACACAAACACCAGGCAGAATCGGTGCATTGTGTGAAACAACAGGATGAAACTACAAGCTGACCTTCAGCAACAAAAGCTCCCACTAAAGGACAGCTAACATTAAATGCATTATCTACTAGTGCGGTCCTGTACGATAAATACATATATACATATAGTGAAAGATATGATGCCCACTTACTCTGTTGAGAAAGTTGTTGTAAACAGTTGATCCCAGCTATGGGCTGCCTAGCTGCAAACATTTTGCGAATATAGCACTGTCATGTCTGTATAGTGCTACGCATGAAAAGAGTAGTGGAGAAGCTGGAGAAAGCACTGTTTTACACAACCACGGCAGACCTGTGGCGCTGTCGTACCTTTCACCCGTACTCTTAACAGTTTGGAGTCCCTTGAAAGGATATTTAAAAGTAATCATTATTTGGACAGTTTGATCATTATAGATGGTGCTCTTTGTTAGTAGTTTCCTTTTTATTTGCATTATGTGTAAGAGCTACATTTTTTCCAGCCCTAAGGTGGTGAGACTACTGCCCACTCGTGAAAGCTGCTGATGAATGGATGAGCAATTCAGGCTTTAGATAGATTCCAGATTTTAAACATGTCAGCTGTGAAAAGCTCTCTGAACTGGATGTAAAATCAGTGCTGAACTTAGCAGTTTTTTCGGGCAGCACTTGCCTCATTTGCAGCTGCTGTTCATGTGGATGCTGGGCCTTTTTGTGTTCCCAAAGTAAGTTTTACACACCACACTTTTTTAGCTGACCTGCCTACAGTATAAACATAATGCCATGAGCAAAAATAGAAAATAAGATACAAGCATGCCTGGATATTCTGACTGGCAAGACACTGTGCTGATGTAATGGTGTTGTGAAGAAGGGTTTTTGTTACATGTCTGTTTTCTGACCTGTCAGGGGAAGCACGGTGGAGCAGTGGGCAGCGCTACCGCCTCACAGCCAGAAGGTCCTGGCTTTGATTCCTGGGTAGAGTAACCAGACAACCGCCCCATGTGTAGGCTTCCTCCAACAGTCCAAAAACATGCAGGTTATTGGAGGGGAATTAGAGGCACTAAAATTCCCCCCATTGACGAGTGTGAAGTGCAAACTGTTTCTATTATGAATGTAACCATTTTGTAAAAATATGCCATTAAACAAATGATGAAATGTAGATAGACAAGAGCTGCCTGTCCGTTACTAAGACACTGTGACAGAATTGCACACAGTAATTTTATTGGATGAATGTGCTGGTATAATAATCTTCAGAGGGCAAGGCTCATGGGTTAACCTCTTGTCTACATATTGTCATACAGTTTGGACCATCCAACACACGTGCACGCGCTCACACACACACACGCACACACACAAGCAAGCACTTTGTCTTGCTATATTTGTGAGGATTATTATTTTTATCTTATGATTATTGTCTCCTCAATTATTATTGCAGTTAAATAATGCCATGCCTAACCCTAACCTTCACCGGTAATGAAAAGGTAACTTTTATTTATTTATTTTTGTTAAAATCTACAACAAAAACCCCACTTTCCTTATGGAGACCAGTAGAATGTCCCCACAAGGTCGAAACTATCAGATATTCTGATCATTGAGGGGAAATTCAGTCCCCACAAAGATATAAAACATGATATACACACACACACACGCACACACACACAAAACACTATGTCTATGTAGACCCTATTTGTTTCCATTCCATGTAAGCCGTTTTACAGCCTTTAACAGCCTCCCCCATGGACGTCCCATTCAGCTCTGTGCTGCCGTGCTTATTAATAACCCTGTAGAACACATGTTGGGAAATAATTTGTGGACCCTTGCTGTGCGGGGTTCTGCATGACTGACTATGCTATGGCAGGAATGCAGGAAGCGCGACTCTACAACGGAATGTCGCGCTCCTCCAGCGCCTCAAGGACAGCCTACAAAACAGTCCGAGCGAGAGGGAGGAGAGCCCAAGGCTACGAAAAGAGAGAAAGTGCACAAGGACAGATTGTTAGAGGTGGCAGATCGGAATGTTGAACTCGCACGTCACAACACATCTTTGGATAATGGTATTTGGTATCTTTTACACAAAAGGTCTCCGACGCAGACACACTTCATAATTGCGCTGCCCTTATCGTTTACTAATCATCTGGAGATGAGATGTCCGAGTCTGCAGTTTTGTCTCTCTGATAATAAACTACACTTCATCTGTCATATCGTTAGTGGGCAGTTCGCCGTCAGTGTGATTAGTTCTTTTTTGCAGTATTAATAGAAAAAATGATTTCACAGTTGTACCTCACACAAAGGATTAAATGTCAAATTGTAAGATGAAATGGAATTTTTTTTTCTCCAAAGTAAAAGTGAAGTTCAAGCCTTGTCATTATTCATCTTGCGTTTATGGGCCTTCCTTAGGGAAGCATGGAGCATGGAGATGAAGTCATTATGCCTGAGCTTCTTTTCGTTTCCTCTCATCGCCCCTGCCTGTTTTTCATGTTAGAAACACACTAATCTTTCAAGTCATTTCTCCACACTGGGTGGCAATTTCATCTGGACCACATCCTTGTTATTTATTTCGCTCGCTTGGACGAGCGCTTTCATTTGCCATTCCATCTGAAGCACTCATCTTACACCAGCTCATTTCAGCTGAGATGGCTCCCTCACTCATGCTCTCTTTCTCTCTGTTTTTCTTCTGGAAGACTGCTCCTCGAAGCTTACTGAAACATGCACACGGCAGGCTGCTTAGGAGGATATGAGACAGCGAGAGTAGGTGGGTGTTAGCCTGGCCTAAACACTCAAAATCTAGCCATTTCCAGCCTGCGTGGGTGGAGTGCATATCTGAGGACCGAGTCACTCAGAAAGAATTCCTCCTTTCCTGCTTTTCCTTCTTCCCTCCCTCCCTCCCTCCCTCCCTCCCTGTTTGTCTGTCTGTCTGATGGAGGGATGCAGAGGTGTGTGAGAATGGCCACTCTTTTCCAAAGATCAGCAGCAGGAGAGATGCAAACAGTCCAAACTGGCCCCAATTACAGTGTTTCTGCTGGGAGAACTCTAATCCTGATGCATCAAATGACCCCATGGGAATATACCATGAGAGGGAGATGAAGAGAGAGAGAGAGAAAGAGCTGTATTGCAAAATTTGGCAATGCACATTTAAGAGAAACCCTGTAGAGAAAGATGTTTTTACAGTTTGTAGTGACAAAACCACTGCACCTTCTGTTTATCATGCGTCATGCAGCTGGGTTTATTCAGGCTGAAACCCAAACATCATCTATAACGCTGAGATTTCCCTCACACTGTAGGTCTTGCGCTGACCCTCCAGCTGTGATCAATGAATAGATGCGCTTTAAAGCCGTAACGGCCGAGTGTATCTGCGGTGTTTATGAAGACAAGCTGTGATGCACTGTGAAATCTGCAATAGACAGATGAAGCACATAAGCTTTGCCATTTGGTTTCAAATTGTTTCTCGCTTCAGTGTTTCAGGGAGTGCAAAAATCAGGTCTGTCATTCACACCTCTTTTTTTTTTCTTTTTTTTTTTATGCCACATGCACGTAATCCTCCAGAGAATTTGGTTTTGAACTCCGATTAATCTTGTTGCATATCATGGATTTGCACGTGAAAATGATTAGACATTTGGAGGTCAATTTTGTTGTTCTGCTTTTCCATGTTTGTTGAGGTGGAACATCGCACAGTTGTAACCGGTGACTTGTAACAGGCAGCATTTCTGGGGAATGCTGCGGTTTGGTGTCTGTGAGTAAATGTGGCAGACGTTTTATCTGTTCACTGAAGAGAGTAACATTAAGACCATCCACATCCAGCCTAATCCAGCATTCGTGTTTGCTGTGTGGAGGTGGAGACTTGCACAAAGCACATCTTTTTTTTTTTCCAGAAACTGAAGAAAGTATTTCTCTAATCCTTCTGGCTCCTGATGAGCCACACCCTAACAGGCTCACACACACACACACACACACACACACACACACGAGCGCAAGGTCACAGTAAATAAAACAAAAGCATGAAAGACAATGAAAATTCATAATTCATGTTACACAGTTGGGTGCAGAAAGAGTTAGACCTTAGTCTTAGTCTTTTTTTTTTTTAACTTTAATTCGTCCCTTTTTGAAGCTCTCAGTAATCCTCACACAGGATGCCTACAGTTTTCAGCTCAGCAGAACTGTTGAGCCATAATTCTCCCTGATTTGGCTGTATTGAGTTTTTTTGGGGGTTATTGACAGAAATAAGTTGATGTATGGCCCTGGCCACTTGGCATGGATTTTCCTGTTCATAGCAAATGTTCCATTATTTGCAAAAGGCTCACTATGAGGGGAAAGCGAAAATAGGCAATAACGTCTCTACAGCGAACAACAGAAGTGCTTCGGTGTGTGTAAGTGTGTATAACAGTTCAGGGCTGGATCACTCATACTGTGTTCTGAAACACGGTTTCCTTCTTCGCACACTCTTTCTCTCGCTGTGTTGTTGGGGCTCGTGTATATATTTGTCAGGCAGAGAGTCAGCATGGGGTGCAGGAATCTCATCACCAACCATCTCATTCGCAACACCAGGGATCTTCCTGGCTCCAAATGAGACAAACGTGGTAGACTGGTGAAGTGGGCTTGGAAGGCTTGGAAGGCTTGGTTGCGCAGGCTGCTTGTTTCTGTTTGTTTTGGGGATAGGGGGTCATATTTCTACACTGTGTCTGAATTAAAGGAAGAAATGACAAATCATGTTAGTTTAAAGCTTTTTGTGTAAAAATTGATTCATGTGAAGAAGAAAAATCCCGAGCTGTTAGGGTTGTGCAATATGTTTTAGTGCCAAACTGTTGCCACAAACCTGGAAGCACGTTATTGTCTAGAATGGTTTTTATATGCTGTAGCGTTATGATTTCCCTTCACTGAAACTAAGAGCACAAAGTGAAGTTCAGAAAGATACAGTTGCGAGGTCGGTGTGGAAGAACTTGAGTAGTCTGCACAGAACCCAGACGGTCAACCCCACTGAGCACCTTTGGCATGAACTAGAATGCCAACTTCAGGCCAGGTCTTTTTGGCATAAATCAGTGCATCAGCTCTTGTGCGCTTGTGGATGGGCATAAATCTCAGCAGCCACAGTCTCCAGTCTAGAGGAAAGCCTTCTCAGCTGGGTTGCTCTCTTGTCATCCTGTCTAAAACAGTTCTTTCCTAATGCTCGGTTTCAGTGCCTGTTGCTTTAAAAGATAATGAACCACTGCTCACCCCGCCCCTCTCTGTCACAGGGTGTGCCTGAAGAGCTATTACACAGTGGCCAATGGGAAGCCTGCACGTCGACCTATACCTCTGCCATTTTGGATACGTCAATACAGACCATTTTTTCTGGATAAAAAATTGAATTTAAAACTGAATTTAATGAGCTGTTTTTATATTCAAAGGTTTATGATCTACATGGAGTACCAAAAAAGGTTTTGTCTCCAGTTACTTTGAATCTTGGTTGTTAGGCTATAAGAACTGGTTTACTTACATTTAAAGTGCACATATGCTAGAAGAAATTATAAAAACTCATTCATTCATTCATTCATTCATTTTCTTGACCACTTATTCCTTTTCAGGGTCACGGGAGAGCCGGTGCCTAGCCG
>JAOVYV010000002.1:11098097-11109268 GCA_025674545.1 Hassar affinis | reverse complement strand
ATGTCTTTGGACTGTGGGAGGAAACCGGAGAACCCGGAGTAAACCCACATGAACACGGGGAGGACATGCAGACTCCATTATAAAAACTCATGATTTTTATTCCAGTGACATCCCAAGTTGTAAAAGAAAAAGCTTCCAAAAATAAAGTTTATCCACTCAGCTATTCTGTCCTCTGAGACTGAGAGCTGATGGACTGATGTGTGTTGGTCTAGACAGTTGACAGAAGCGCATTTCTTCATGCATTTTTTTCTTTGACTGAACTTTGATTTAATGCTGGAGCATTCGCGACTAACGAGATACAAAAAAAAAAAAATGGCACCCTTCACAAATGTGATTCTCAATCTTTGGATGGAGTCATGCAGTGTGTGATGTAAGATGCTATACATTTTCTGATAGAAGTGAAAGAACTGACTCAGCATTTTGTAGCATTAGTTGTTGTTATTCAGAAACTGTTTCATTTCTAGCTTGTTTTTCATATAGCTTGACCTAGCTAGGTGGAATGAGCATGGCAGGGTTTTCTTTGTCTAATTTTTCCTTAGACAGCTAAAATCATTTTGGCCTTGGAGCTGCATGAATTTCTTAGAGAATGAGTAAACTCCCACCAGGGCTGTGTGTGCTAAGCATACTGAGCAACTTTGTAATGCCTGCTTGTGTATTAACTATCTGTTAATTAGCCATACGGCTAGCTGTTTCTCTGCTGTGTTCTGTTTTCACAGAATGGGCACATTTACAGCCTGATTTTATTCATCTTCCTCCTTTGTTTTTCCACTCAGTGTGTGCTGCAGCTGCTGTGAAATAAAGCGTATATATACACCCAAATAGTGCAGTGTGGGTTTAAGCATATATCCCTATGCAGATCCTAGAACACAGGAATCAGAACGAAGACGCATTATTCATGCAAACGTCTGCGTCAGACCGCTAACCCAAAACACATCGATCCTCAGCCTCCCTGGCTACAGGTCAGCGAGTTGCACTCCCACTCTGTCTCACTTATTCATCTTTGCTGGTATTTTTGATCTTTTTTACTTTCACCCATTCGTTTCGTCTGTCCATCTCTGTTTTCTTCAGTGCGTCCCCTAGATTTCACCTCTAACCACGGTTTGCGTTTATCATACTTCATCCTGCCTTTGCTCATTTTTTATTTCTCCTTCTTTCTCGCACCCGCTTTCTCTTTGAATTGTCATGCAGAGCGCTGCTCAGCCGTCAGTTGGCTGACAGTGTTAACTGGGTGAGATGAAGCTATAGCTTTACCTGCAGGCTATGCTGACTCTATAAAGACATGCATAGCTATCAGGGCATCCGAGCACGTTTTATACCCGTTTTTTAAGCTCATCTGTAATTTTTTTGTACAGATCTGTCTTCTTCATCTGCTACTGTATTCGACAGGCAGGCTAGATGTAGAGAAAGAAAACTCACTGTCAGTCTCCGCGTCAAATCCAATGACTGCCCCACAAGCAGCTGTCAGTTACAAGAGCTGATGTTCAACAGGGATCTGATCATCTCTTGCCTTGAAACGAACATTTATACTGACTGTTTATAAGCTAATGAATCGTCTCATATGCCCTTGGGTCGTCATGAAATTGTCATCAAGCCATTCTGTGTTTCCATTCATGCTTAAAGCTTCATCAGTGCAGTTCACAGCGATGTGAACGTAGAGAGGACTTTACTGAACAAAACCCAGGCTCCCTCAGGGCTAATAAAGCACTTCTCCACTAAGAGAACGACTGATAGAGATAATGAGTGCTTAATGGTGGCAGATATACATGCTTCTGTTGTGGAGGCACAATAGAGTGAGTCTAAACTGAATTATGCTAGCATGGTGGGGAAGAAAGTAGGTAAAGATGGCGTGTAGTGGTTGCTTGATCGTCTGGAGTAGCTAATGGAGGTTCTAGTGCATCCTCCATTCACACTGGGTCCTACAGGCGATCCTCGAATTCATTCATGTTTATTTTTCTCTATTACCCAGGATGCATTCTGTTTCTGTTTTGATGTAGTTGTTTGTATGTTTTATTAAAGACGCTCGGGAGAACTTCTCCCTCCACAGGGGACCCAAATGCATTCTTTAAATGCCCAGCAGGTATTTTATGATCTTCTGTACTCAATAAAGAATATGGTGGGTGGAATGACACAAAGTCATAATGTTCATCAAGGATTATCTCTAGTGAAATAGAGGAAATGGCTGGGTATAATGGTATTATGGTATCTGATGCATCACAATGGTAATTCCTGACCAAAAGCAAGATTGTGGGAACAGAATTCTTTGCCCGTGTCAAGTCAATTCAAAAATCAAGAATTTGCATGAGACTTGAAAGGGATGTTTAAGATATACATATATTACAAGGCAGTGTGTAAATTCTGGGCCATTGTTGTACAAAGGAGGCATTTCACAGTTCAAACTATACCTCTAGCGTCTTTTTCCCCATTCTTTTACTGCACTGGACTTTTTGTAAATTATTACACATAACAGGGGCAGGGGTGGCTCAGTGGTTAAGGTGTTGGGTTACTGAATAGAAGGTTGGGGGTTCAAGCCCCAGCACCACCAAGCTGCCAATGTTGGGCTCTTGAGCTAGGCCCTTAACCCGCAACTGCTCAGTTGTATAAATGAGATAAATATAAGCCACTCTGGATAAGGGTGTCTGCCAAATGCTGTAAATGTAAATAGCATATGTGTATGTCATTACACATGCTTATGTGTATATACGGTTTATTCTAAATACATACACACTACTGTTAGAACAGCACACTATTATTATTATTATTTATTTTTTATTACTGTATATAGCATATATTGTTAAATATTATACTATTATTGTATCATATATTATACAACAATAATTACACCATATACTACTGTTACACTGTTATTGTCTATAATCCCATTAACCCTCCAAGTTGTATACATGCTGCTGTCAATGCACATCACAAGTAGATGGAGTGTCACTTGTGCAGTCATGTATAAGGTAGTAATTATCTTTTTCTTTTGATTAATTCAAGCTTTTTCTATTTATTTTAACTTTCTCTGTGTTTACTCTGTAGAGCTGCTGTATCAGCCGAATTCCCCCATGGGGGGTAAAGGAATTTTATTTATTTTTTACATATCTTATATATTATATAATATCTTATATATTTCCTAAGAGCATTAAGTCTTACGGAGCCAACATTTGGTGTACTCATATCGCCATGCTAATCTGTAAGTGTATTTCTAATGATGACTTTTACAACATTTAATAACATTAGCACTGGACTACGGTCATATTTAGTGGCTGGAATTTCTGTGTATTGATAATAAATGTGCGATGTAATCCTCCAGTCTACATTCCAAACTCGGACGTAAGCGGTAAATGGATGTGTATTTGAATGATGTACGAAGGGACAGTCCATCATCACCTAATGATGCTGTGTCCAGTACAGATCAGTCTCTCAAGGCCACTTTAACTGAACTCGTGCTCCAGGCTCTCAGCTGGACAAAGCCATTTGGAGGAGACAGTGTAGGAGCCTGTACTTGAAGGATGAGCAAGAACACTCCATCTTGGTTACCAGAGAAACGAGTGGAAAAGGAAAAGGTTGCCTTAGTGACAAGAGGTCTGAATGAAACCTTGAAAATTGTAGTAATCCTCCATAGATAGTAGGAAAGACTTCTTGGGCTCTAGTAGGGTTGTGCTAGTTTACATTGCCTGCTTGCGAGTTTCCATTTAAAAATATCACAATAGCGGTAAATTTTCTTTATAATCCTTTTACAGATTGGCAGTCTAACGTCCACATGGTTGACATCTTCGAAGGCGATGCTACGCTAGGTTTCTGAGCATCTGTAATGACTGACACAGGAGATTGCAGGAGAGTGCTGGTCAAAAAAAAAGCATGTTTTTTTTCATTAGCCTTGTCTTGCATCTGTTAGGCCTATCGAAAACGAGATCTTGTTCTCTGTTCTTCTCTTTCATCTGAAAACAGAAAGAGCCATGTTTGACTGTTCTCAGGTGATGTTTTTCAGTGGCAGCCCTGATAAATAGGTTTACTATATGCTTGTGTAATTTTAGCAATGTTAGACATGCACTAATAGATTTTATTTCATGTTAACCAACTCAAGCATTCTCCATGTAACTAAGCAGAAAAGCTAGGGAGCACCTGAGGGAAGGGTGAAGGGGAAGGGGGCGGGGCTTCCAGGAAGTGAGCGGTTGCCAGATAATCTTTAAGAGTTTGAAATACCAGTGCAAATCATTCCAGGTTCATATGATTGAGTCATTGATTGGCTCTTGCCTTGTTTTATTTTGGGAGAGATAACTCATATTAGCAGGATGTGTAAAGGTTGGTAGGTCTGGTAATGTAATATATAATCAGAATAAACGTCACTGGATATGGTTCAGTATATCACATGAGCATAGTCTCCTTTTTTTTAATGATCAGTTCAGTTTCCTCAAGGCCAGTGTTTTTCCATGCATGTAAAAACTCTCTTGATGGACGATTCATGGTAAAACCTGAGTTCATTCAGATGTTTAATGGAAATTGAAGGTATTGATCATTTTATGGTACTAAATTCATGTATTTATGGTACTCATTTGTACCAGTTTTACAGAGCTAAGTGAAGGTAAGTCAGATGCATTAAGGCATTTGTTTTCCATAAACCATTTGAGTGACTCGATCAATCTGGCTTTACTGTGTTGTAAACAGTTAGTGATTGGTCACTGGAGGATTTTGACCTCTAGAAAGTTAAGTGAATGTCTGTGCTTTTACCGTAAACGTCTGTACCTTTGTAATTCATCTGAGGTCCCGTAGAACCTTTTGTTCTGTGAAATGTGTGTTTGTGTATATTGGGCTGCACCGTGTTCTCTCTGACAGCCTAGATTAAGCACGGTTGTTAATGAGTCGACGGAGGATCGTATCGATGCCGGCTCATTTTAATCCCATCTCTCTCCATGGATACCCTCCGCTGCCTCCGTCTGCATGGCGCGTCCACAGCTGGCTGAAATACGAGGAGGGGAATGGGAGAAGAGAGCCATTTCATTACAGCAGCTTGGCTCTGAGCAATTCTCACACTTAGGAGTCATGTTTCACAGCAGCCAGCATGATATCGCTTACTGTGTTGCTCAATAGCGCAAGAAAAATGCAAGCAGAGCCTACTTGTAGCCGTTATTAGGTAGGCAGTAATTTGCTTTGGGTTTTGGGTTTGTGTTTCACGTTTTATTTCGGTGAATATTGAAGAAATAATCTGCAGCGCTTATTAGTCTGTACAAGTGACACTTGCGAGAGAGAAAGCTAAGAATATAGTCACGTTTAGCTGTATTCTTATGTGTCTAGAATTCCAGTGATTGCTTTTTAACCAGCAGCTTAAACAATCGTAAGCTTTGTTTAATTTCCTGCTTAGTCTCACATCTAATCGTATATTTCATTCAAGCTATTTCGTTTTGTGCGTTTCTGCTTGTTAACGCTTAATACAGTCTGCTGGATAATCCTGTCTATGAACCTATTTATAATGAACTTATTTATACGCCACTGCACCTGATCACTTTGATTGGCACAGCGCACGTTTATGTCATAATCTGAAATAACTCGAACTGCAAATACAGTCATTAGATGGTAGGAAAAGTGTGTGCTTTTCTACATTTAGTGCATGAGGGTCTCTCACTTGCTTCCTTTCTGCTTCACTCTCGTCAGTATTCATCTTTGACTCAGAAACCTGCACTGGCACACTGGAATATCAAATAATGACTTTATTATGTATAACTAACCATTCCTTGCCAGGAGCATGTATCTGTTAATGACTTGCTGGATCGTTCAGTCGGACATTAATAAGGAAGTGCCAACTTTGTCAACTTTACTTTATGTATTAGATATCCCAGATTTTTTTTTTTAACCATATGCTATTTACTGAAGCAGAAGCTCCAGATCTATTTGTGTGTCATGCAGCAGTAGTGCCAGGTCTGTCTGGACTTCATTACAGTGCACGGCAGCAGGTTCTTCTCTCCCGGCTAAACGTGTGTCACTCCAGCTGCTCACAGCTCCATGGGATGATGGCCGTAGTGACAAACATTGGTCGTTACCAAAAAAAGAAATAAATATCCTGAAAGAGAAAAACAAGCTTTCAAAAAACCTTCCTCCTACAGCTGGGTTGCTACAGTGGACTATTATCATTCTCTTTTTGTTGACATGCTCCATGATTTCACGAATACTCCATTAACGGTGCTCATTCTCCCTGACTTTCCAGCACCGAAAACGACCCGGGCACAGCCATTTCTGTGCCATAATGCGTGCTTATTAGGGTTTCCTTATTCCTCCTGTTTTTAGTCCATTCTCTGCTGAAAATAAATGGGGAAAATTTGCTCAGGGCATTACCCACAATCCTTCCATGGTAAGAAGGCGCATGAGCAGACGTGGTTATGAAAGACGTGGTTATGTTGAAAGGCTCTTGCAGGTCAACGCCATATCCTGGATCTGCTGTTCATGTTCCCGGGAGCAAATTGATCAAATTGATTAAAAGTCTACCAAAGCTGGTGCATCATCAAGAAATGGAACGGACAAAGAGAATTTGTCCACTTATGGGCTTGTGCAGCGTTTGAGCACACTATGATGGGTTTTGGCAGGCAGAAAGAGCAGATGGAAAGGGGGTCTAGAAAGTTTGAGAGCAAGGGAGTGAGATAGAGAAAGAAGGATTTAGGAAAGATTTATAGCATCAACATAGGCGCTGGTTTTATTCAGCAAAAAACCCACTTCAGACACTCCGGAATTTGTCTTTCAAACATCGAAGTGCTTCTGAATGGTTTCCTCTGAGTGCAAAATCTTGCATGTGGTGAGCATTTCTGCCTGATTTGGTGCACTTTGTAGCAGTGCATCTTCTGCAGTAGGCTGTAATTGACTAAATGTGTGCAGGTCTCATTTTATTGCCTGCGTTATTTCACTTGCTGCTTCATGCACTTTTCACAAAGTTGAGCATTTTTTTTTCTTTTCGCAAAAGCTGGCTTTTAATCCCGCCCCCTTCTTCCCTGCATGCTATTTCTCTTCCTGTTGAGTCATTTCGAATCCAAGTCATAATTCTGTCGTCATTTTCTTCGGTTTGTCATTCGGAACAAAGAGCGATGTGACATGCTCTCACATAATGACACATAAACACCGCACTTAAATATGAGCTGCTTTTTAAATAGCTGTCTCTTCTCTACTCTTATTGTGTGTTTGTGGGCATTATGTGCTCTCTACTCTCTTTCTCTTGATACCTTTCTTTGGAGGTAATTACCCTCTCTTGCTTAAGAGAGGAGCAGCTACACTGAGGACTCTCCTTTCCTCACACATCAAAAGGGAGTAATGGGCCATATTGTCTCTAGATAATACACACATTTCATACATTAGATACGATTGTCTTTCTGCATGGTTTATATCAAACAAACAGCAGAACTTGGACCTATCATTACATGTTATGAACTGATGTTGCAGTTTAAGACTACAACAAGTGATGAAAGTTTTGCAGTTTGGTTTTGTTCAGAACGAACACCTTCGTTTTCCTAGTTCTTTTCATTTTTTGTCTCGATGATTGATGTACAAAATGGTATGGTATTTTGTCAAGCTTTCTGCTCCATACAGCAGAACTTGGCCTAAATAAATATCATCCTGCCTGGTGTTTTCTCGTGTCCTACTGACATTTGTTTTGTACCCATCTTCCTTCCCATGTTGTATTTTATTAGTCCATCGTTCTTTGTTCTCCATTTAGATTGAATGTCAGCAAGCCGTCCCCTGAATGCCAAGGATGCGTTTATAATTGTGGTGCACTTTGACCTCAGTGGACAGTAAAGCATTTTGTGTGAATGTGGTACTGTACAGTACTGTAACAAGTCCATTAACCCACATGTATTCATTCATTCATGCTCAGTAGCCGCTTTATGCAAGTCACCGTCATGGTGCAGCCAATTCTGGAAATACTGGACATGAGATGGAGGAATTTGACCCCAATGAAATGCCAGGCCATTGCAAAAATTCTCATACAAGCGCTAGTCTACACTGGATTACACAAACTTTAGACAAGAATGTTATCTCATCTAAAAACCGTTCAGGATGCTACTGCTCACCTGGTCTATAATGTCCTTATGTTCTGTCATGTAATCTATACACTGAAGTGCCAGTTAATATTTGGTAGGTCCCCCATGAGATCCTGGAGGGAACATTGCACAGTCCTCATGCTGAGGTTGCTTGAGGCCCCAGCATTGAATTATGTGAATTAATGTGACTTGAGGCAGTGTTGCACGCCTATCGTGAGAAACGTGTCTTGCCAACATTCACTCAGACTCTTTTTATGGCCACACTGCTCCCATAAGTTTGAGGTTTTGCCAGAATTCTTGTAGTCATGGTACACCCTTGAAATGCTCATACATGAAAATCCAAACTTTGCTTCTACGTCCGAAATGCTCTGACCCATCTCACGAGCTCCAACTATTAAACCACATTGAAAATTGCAAAATTGTGTGATAAATTGAATAAATTGCCATTCTCATGGGAGAAACAGCTCTAGAACTTACGAAGATATCTGTTGCTTTATATATGCACTGGCGGACACAACCAGTGATGGTGGCGTTGCTATGTATTTTATATAGTTTTTCTGGTACTTTATTGATAGATAGATAGATAGATAGATAGATAGATAGATAGATACTTTATTAATCCCGAGGGAAATTGTATCCGTTTCAGAACAGTGTACACACTGGCCAGGGCACTTAGCCACCGTGTTGACTCGGATCTTGGTTTCAGTAAACTGGCCTCTCATTGTTTTTTGCATTTGTTTATTTGTTAGTTTCCAGTTGGACCACTCTAACACTTTTTATTAACCCACACTATTCTCTGTGCTGTCAAGTTGTAAATCCTTGCAAATTCAACAGATGCTTTGTTTTTTTTTGTATCTTCATCTGTTTGCAGTTTTATCTCTCTGGTTTGTCATTTGGCAATCACTTAGAGACCCACATGATTAGAGATCAGTTGGAATGTCAAATGGTATAGCAAGGCCATGCTCTTGGCTTTCTGTTGGGATTTTCCTCTTCACATAATCATAAAAACCAAAACAAACTGCATCACATCCATTTGTGCATCTTCCAAATAACTAAATGTAAATTATAAATGAACACAAATAGCCAATGTGAGAAATTAGCCGAGGTCTGAAATAAATTAGGATTAAAACACGCATACCAACCTGATTGCATTTCTCTCTGTGTCGGTTTTATAGAGGAGAGGCCGGACTGCTCTAGAGCCAGGTGTGAGGTACAGTTCTCTCCCCGTTGTCCTGAGGACTCTGTGCTGATTGAAGGTTATGCCCCGCCTGGCGAGTGCTGCCCTCTGCCCAGCCGCTGTGTCTGCAGTCCTGCTGGGTGTCTGAGGAAAGTGTGCCAACCTGGCTACCTGAACATCCTTGTCTCCAAAAGCTCTGGCAAGCCCGGAGAGTGCTGTGACCTGTACGAGTGCAAACCAGGTAAGCCTGTCCGAAAGATACAAGAGCGTGCACGTTTCAAAAATGTACATGTACAGGGGTGTATAAATAATACATTTATTTATAATAGCTACTAACCCAGTCCCATGATTTGATTTGCCTGGAAACCTAACCTAATAATGTAACAACATACTGTCTTAGCTAAGAGACACAAAGAAGTTTATGATTATGTACCACATTGTGTTTATGACTTTTTAACATTTGAGCTATGAGCCGTGTTGACACATCACACAGAAAAGGTATCATCTGAGCCTGGCTTGCATCTTTTGACACAGTTCACTGATAGCCCTTTTCGACCAGCTGTGGAACGGGTTCTTGAACCGGTTCCGTTCAGGATTCTTGGAGCTATATAGTGAACTGGCCAGCTTTTAATGGAACCACTGTAATCGAGGATGCGCCATCTACAGAGGGTATTGCGCAATACGCAGCAGACATAAACAGTAGCAAAATTGCGGGTTAACTGTAAACATGGTTCTGGCATGCAAACAGCGCCTTGGCTGATGTATGTAGTGCAGCAGGTGGTAGGATTTGGAAACAGTAGCTCTCTGTGTAGTTAGTGTATCAACATGGATCACACCATTGTCAAGCACATTAAGTATAAGTATGAACACATTTGTTTTGTGATAAGTTAATAAGGAGAAGGAATTTTTTGTCTTTTGTGTGGGATTGTTAGACCTACATGGCTGCTTCGTCCGCCCGCTGTGTAAAACGTGAAGGAGGGCATATCAACCAAAATAAATACACACAAAAGAGTTGATAATGGACCCTGTTTGTTTTCTTCTCAAAGCCTTATTGGCAGCTGCAGTAAAGAAAGTGACAGGCGCTGGAATTGTTTCCTTTTGTGTGTGTGTGTGTTTGCTTGCTTGTTTTCTGCAGTTAGCCTCGTGCCTCTGTGTATTCTGGTTTACACAGCACTGAGCTGCTCTGAGTACGAAATCAAAGGCGAATTATTTGCAATCCTGCCTGAGGATTTGACAAATTGTGTTAAGGCGTTTAATGATTCTGTGTTTGTGTGGGCAGTTTTCAGTGTGGACTGCAGCACAGTGGAATGTCCTCCAGTACAGCCCATGCAGTGTCCGTTAGACAGCTACGAAACACAGGTCAGGCTCACAGCAGACGGCTGCTGCACACTACCCACCAGGTGAGACACACACACACTCACACAGACACACCTCACATCTCTTTCACAAATCTTTGTCTCTTCAGCACAGCTCTCACAGCCTGGACCATGATGCTTTACTTCTCTAAGCATTTATCTTCATTATGCTTGGCTGCAGTCTTTAGGCTGCTTTGCAATTCTATTATTTACTCAGGGTTTATAGTGCTTAGTGCAGCACATGCCTGTAAAAATGCCAGAATCTAGTGATGGCATTCAAGTCTTTAATGTACCCTGAATTAGCATTGACTGAAATGCCTGTCTGTTTTTTTATATCATCCTATTTTTGTATTTTTCCTCTGTCTTTTTTTCTTCTCACTCACAGGTGTGAGTGTTTGCCTGGCATCTGCACCTTCCCACAATGCTCAGCAGGAATGTTGCCCCACTTGGTCTCCCGTGGTGATGGAACACCGGGAAGGTGTTGTGATGTGTACGAGTGTGTCAATGGTAGGTCTTGTTTGCTCACCGTGTGTGTGTGTGTGTGTGTGTGTGTGTATGTGTGTGTGTATGTGTGTGTGTATGTGTGTGTGTGTGTGTGTGTGTGTGTGTGTGTGTGTGTGT
>JAOVYV010000002.1:11073874-11086636 GCA_025674545.1 Hassar affinis | reverse complement strand
AAAAAACTCTCTTTTGTGTGTGTGTGTGTGTGTGTGTGTGTGTGTGTGTGTGTGTGTGTGTGTGTGTGTGTGCAGTGAACACCCACAGTCCAATGCCAGACTGTTTCTTCTTTATATGAGTTGAGTGTGTGTTTCTGCTTTCTCGTAATTATGCCTTTTTTTTTTTTTACAAGCCTCTACCTGGTGTAAACAAGCAGTGCAGAGGTCTATACCAGGCCTGTTTGCTATCTCTGATAATTCACATCTTTTCTGTTTAATAATAGAGCTTTTGCTTTCCATTTTTTTGTTCATCAAAATCACAGCTTTCCACTTCTGTTCTTTTTTTTGCTGTCTTTATCCACTTATCTTAGAATCACTCCATTTCAGAGGAAGGGAGATAATGTTATTTACAAGGCTATATACAAACACAGGTCCATGAGTGCTGCTGTATAAGAGCCTCTCTGTCTTTCACTCGGATTTCAGTGGGCCAATAGTGATTATTTTTAGGACTGATTACCTTTCTGCACACACACACACACGCACACACACAAACATACAAACCATTCTATTTGTCAATGTGTGCTCCTCTCAGCCCAGCCATAAACCATCATTACACTAGTTTTTGCTCAGAGAAAGGCTGTCATTGTCAAGAGGATGATTGGCGGTTTATGTAAGCCACTTGAAACGTACTGGGCAAAAGATACAGTATAGAGTCCTAATTTCATGCTGTAGCCATAGCACAGAATTTCCTTTTTTCCCTTTGAGAGGAGAGTGTTCTCATAGGCTTGAAGGACCCCCATCTTGCTGGCTTCTGTGCAGTAAGTGCTGAGATTATCCCCTTAAACGCCTGTTGTTCTGTCGCCTTCAAGTGACGTGTGGAAATTCAAGAACAATGGAACCTCTTTCAGAGGATGGACTCAGATTAAGACCTACACAGTGTTGTGAAGTGGTGGTCTTAAGCAGCAGCCCAGGCGTTGAAGAGATTATCAACCTTAAGCCACATAGACTACTCTTGGACTGTGTGCATGGCATGTTTGATTGACAATGTAAACAGATCATGTTGTGTGTAGAAAATCGTGTCCCTTCGCTTCCCCGCCTGTTCTTTTTTTTGTTGTTTTATTTTTCAGAGAACGGCAAAGGAACTGTGCCTCTATTGGAGGTGAAGAGCAATATAGAGGCCTTTCTAGCTTACAAGTCACAAAGGGGCTTAACAGCATTACAGCTGTCGTATATATCCTGCCATGATTGACAGCTCCCCAGAGTACTTCTCTACTCTTTATTTCTCTAGCTGCACAATCAAATTGCAGTTATTATTTCTTTTTTACTTCAGCAAAAGTAGCTGTAGTATTCAGTAGCTGCTATGTTACTCATAATAAGGATTGCTAAAACATTTGCACAAGGCAGTTTACTGAAATTGGTCTTGATTTGCAAGCGGGACATGATTTGCATGGTCATAGTTGTCTTGGGCCTGCCAAGGCGAAGAACACCTGCAGCTCTGTGTGCGCCTTATCACATTATTTAGTCTGTCGCACGGGCAGCTGCAGCCAAAACAAGGCCGGCTCCAGCATAGGGGAGGGAAGCAGGCGGCTGGGAGGAAATGTCTGATGGGTTGCTTGCTGCCTGAACCACAGAGGAGGATAGAAAAACACAGGGCTGCTAGAAAATCGCTGGCTATTAGGAGCCCAAAATAACGGTCACCGTAAGCTTTGTATAGTCATCACTGTCTACAGGCAAATTTTGACCACCTTTTAAGAAAATACAGGGGCATACTTTGCTTTTGTGCGGAGGTGTGTCTGCATCTTAAAAAGCCTTGCTTTACAGGTTCATTGTTTGAATCCAAGTGCAAGCCATGACCCTTAACTCCAATTCAATTAGGTTTCCATTCTGCATGGTGTGTTTAAATGAACTTAAGCAACATTTTCCTAAGTGCATTATGGGTAATAATATGTAAATCTGCTCCCTTGTGAAGGTTGGTGGCTCCTGGGTCACGATCGGTGTTATTTTGAATATGTGCTTTGTGACTGTGTGGCAGAGGTTTAAAGGTGCATCTAATCTCCAGCTACAGAATTTCACAGGCTGCTTCCACACAGCCCTGTGAACCAACACCAATGAGACAGGCTTCCTTTTGCTTCAGATACCTTCTGTCTGTAGATAAGCTCTGTCTGTGTGTGGGTGGCTGTGCCTGTTTCTCCGTATGAGTGACATTGCAAAAGAACAGAGTAATCAGGCACATATTTGACTTGCCTCACCTGCAGTTCTGCCACACGTATGTGAGTTACGCAGGACCGTGCATTCATATAAAAATAAAAAGCTCGAGCACATGGTACGTGAACGATGATCACCCCTCGTGTGCATTGACACTGAGGCAGAATTATTTTTTTGTGGGAGAATTTAAAGAATGTTTTAAGACAAGCGTACTCCTATACGATTACTTTAACATGCTCCAGCAGCAGATAAGGCTTCCAGAGCACCTGTATAATCAGTAAAGATATACATCAGCCATTAAATGATAGAGTCAGACTACAAAGCAAGGTGTATTTCAGCTAGATCTTCTCGCCATTACTTTACTATAATGGTCGCACAGACTGGACTAAAGTGAGATTGCAACAATTTGAGAACACTTGCCTCTGGTGTTCTTGGTTGATCAGCAGTTCAAAACGCTGCAACTGCAAAATTGGTGCAAAATTGATTACATAGGTGTTTATATAGGTGGTTTCATGTGGAATTTAATCATGCCAGACCCACTCTATTGCCAAAAGTGTGTGTTAGGTTGGACACCTGCCCTTGGCCACTGTAGTGGACCAGTTATGTGATTATAGCTGAGTCCCTTGGAGACGTCGCACTCCACCGCATCCATCACACACACTGAAAAGCTTTCTGCAGATGTTGATTGGACATAGAGTGGTCTTCTGCTAATACTCATGTAACCCGCTAACCTTGAAGTGCAGATCTGCTCCAGTATGTTTCTGCTTATAGCAGAATTGTTTTGCATAATTTGTAATGTGTCAAAATATCTCTGGAATGTTAGGGTCAGACATAAGCCAAGTTAACAAGCCCATTTGTGTTGCCCTTGACAAAAAAAGAGATAGTAGTAATTTCTCAGTGCTTACTGGAGAATGTTCAGAGGTAAGATGGTAGCATAGTATTTGTAAGCCAGGGTGAATTAGAATTATAATTGAAAAGCCATTCTTGTTTTGATTCGCTTTTGTCATTACCTGTTTTCATGCTGAAGTATACAATCAATGTATAAACATAAATACACAAAATACAATAGACTGTCGTGTTAATATACAAATATACACTGAAGTACCAGAAAAACTGGCATACCAGTTTATACTTGGTAGGACCCCCACGGGATCTTGGAGGGAACGTTGCACAGTCCTCATGCTGATGTCTGTTGCAGCATTGAATTCCCATTTTACTTGAGGCAGTGCTGCACGCCTATCACATGAAACAATTCTTGCCAGCCGACGCTGGTCATGTTCACCCAGAGTCTTTTTATGGCCATTCTGCTGTCCTAAGTTTGAGGTTTTAGTGGAATTCTTGTAGAAACTGTACACCCTTGAAATGCTGAGATGTGAAAATCCAAACTTTGCTTCTATCTGAAAATTGTTAGAACTTGCCAGTCTCACAGCGGAAACAGCTCTAGAAGCTCCCATAGATGTTTAGATACTCACTGCCGAATGCAGCCAATGTGCATAGGTGGTGTTGGTATGTATTTTCCAAAAGCTATTCATTTGTCCACTCACCTCTATCCAGTCTCCTGATAGATGTGGACCACTGCAGGACCCCCACTGACCAGATGATATTATTTGGGTGATGGAATATATGCAGCACCTTAGTGATGGAAACATAGAAGAAGCATCCTAATGTGTGTGTTTTGAAGCATAGCATCCTAAAAAGTTTTATGTTTTCTTTTTTTCCTCCTGAACACTTTATTAGGAACACCTAATGTGCACCTGCTTAGTCATGCAATTATCTAATTAGGCAATTATGTGGCAAAAGCGTAATGCATAAAATCATGCAGATGCAGACCTGCAGTTTTGGGTAAGTTCACATCAACCATCATAATGGGGGAAAATGTGATCTCAGTGATTCTGCTTGATTTTGGATTTTGGTGCCAGACTGTCGGGGTTTGAGTGTTTCTATACCTGCTGATCTCCTGGGATGTTTATGCACAGCATATTTCTAGAGTTTACAAAGAATAGTGCAATAAAGAAAAAAATGTCTAATGAACGACAGTTCTGCGAATGGAAATACCTTGTTTGCGAGAGAGGTTAACGTAGACTGGCCAGACAGTCTGTCGAGCCTACAGAAAGGCTACAGTGACTCAGATAAGCAGTACTACAGTTGTGGAGAGCAGAGAATCTCATCTCAGAATGCACAACATGTTCAGGCGGGTGCGTTACAACAGCAGAGGACCTCGTCGGGTTCCACTTGTCTCAGCCAAGAACAGAAGGCTGAGGCTGCAGTGGGCACCGGCTCACTGAAACTGGACTTTTGAAGACTAGAAAAATGTGGCCTGGTCAGAGGAATCTCAGTTTCTGCTGAGACACACAGATGGTAGGGTCAGAGTCTGGCACCAACAGCATGAATCCATGGACCCAACCTGCCTCTTGTCAACAATCTAGGCTGTTTGAGGTGATGTAATGCTGCGGGGAATGTTTTCTTGGCACACTTTGGCCTATTAATATCAAGCATGAACATCTTCTAATGGCTACCTCCAGCAGTAAAACAGTAAAAATAATCTCAAACTGGTTTCATGAACATGGCAGTGAGTTCAGTGTCCAGTCGCCTTCCTAGTCATCGGATCTGAATCCAGTAGAACACCTGTGGGATATGATAGAATGGGGGAGATGAGGCAGCATGATATTGCACCTGAAAGATCTGGAGGAATTGCATGATATGTCAGCTTGGACCAGAATCTCAAAGGAATGTTTCCAATATCTTATGGAATCCATGCCGTGAAGAATTGAGGCTGTTTTGGGAGCAAACGGAGGCCCTACCCAGTCTTAGTATAGTGTTCCTAATAAAGTGTCTGTCAGTGTGGTTTTTTTTTCCTACAAGTTATCATACTTGACCTTGTTTATTTCTCAGTGAGTGAATTATGCTAAATATTTACATCCAGTATGTCAACTTGCCCTTTAGAATTTATTCTGAATAGTATTTCAGCTCAGGACTAAAGGTTTACTCAGATATAAAACTGAAGAATTGCACACAGTATGTGAAAATGCCTGCAAAATACATTCTCCGGGTTGTAAAAGTTAACAAGTGGGCTTGAATTACTGCTAGTTTTTCTATTTGTTTTCTCTAAATGAAGCACCATCTGTCCTGAAAGAGGATTCGTGCCCAAGGCAGAGCTTACAACTCTGATGCAGTGCATTCTGTAACTCTTTTTAAGTTCTAATGGCTACTTTGTATAACAAACAGATAAAAAGGCATCTGCAATTTGAACCCATGTGGCTTAATTGTTTACCAAGATGGTCATGTATGAGGTGGAAATCATAAGCCAGGAACCAGGCACGGTTCTGAGCTTAGCGTTTATGAACAACCGTAAATGTTATGTTCTTCAGAAACTGGAATGCAGCTAGAGGAATGCTGAGGCCAGAGCTTCCTCGTGGCTAATGGGTAGGTCACAACAAATGATAAAGCAGATGGGACTGTTTGTTCTCTGAGAAGTCTCTGCTTGCTAAACATGGAACCACTGAGTTGTGTTAAAAATGTATGTTTTCCCTGACGTCTCCTTGGTTACTATTAAGGTCTAATAGAAGCCTCCGTGCTGCACCGCCGAGCCTTGTTTATGAACAACTACACTCGCGGGCTCAGAAACCACATGGTGAACATCTGGATGGTTTGGGATAAGTGCACAAGCTCTTTTCTAATTGACCGGACCTTTTATGACACTCTGGCCATGCTGGACTGCCCACAACACGAAATTCATTAGAAGCTCTCTGTCATGAGTTATTTATCATTAAGAAATGTTGTGCTGATTATCATCGTGCACAGAAAGCACAGGTGTAATGCCGGCCCCACACTAGAGAACTTCCGGGCCGATTTTGGGTCCGGTTTGAGGCTGATCTGAACATGGACCTTAAAGATCCCGTAGCGTGAGGGATTTACAGACATAATCGTACTGCCCCAGATGGGATCAGAGCCTTCCTGATTTCGAATTGCAGTTTAAACTTGCTTGATATTAAGACTTGTGAAAGGTCTGAAAGGAGCAACGATTAAAACTCTGATGGTGTGAAGTAAACAATGGCAATAATAATGTTTATTTTATTTATTTATTTAATTATTATTATTTTTTTATAAAATTTTATTTTGTTTTTTTTTATACCGTTAACCTGTCGTGCTACAAAATGTATAAGCCATGCTGATACCATCTTCCCAGCCATGCCTTCATCTACATTTTTTTTTTCTGGCGTATTTTGTATTTTGCTGTAAACCATAGCACACTACCAGCTGATGTCAACCATGTACCTGCAGGTTTGTTTGCTCTGAAGTTCCTGTGACATCCCCAGTCTGAATTGCCAAGTGTGTGGTCATGCTCCTCGACTGAATCATCTAGGCTCTTACTATTAAAAGTTCAAAAATCAGATCAAATCTGTCACCATGACACTAATAGCATAAGCTATTCCGTGCATTTGCGATGTGTGTCAGTTTTATATTCGTACCTGGTTTATAAAATCTGTTGCTTTTCCTCAGGGCAATTATACATATTAATTCAGTGTGAATTGATCTGTTAGTGTAACAGACCTCTGGAGTGATGTACATGATGGATTTTAACACACGGCAGTCACGGTCTGCCTGTTACGCAGCAGCTGTCGGGTTAATAATAGCGTTGTCAGCATTTTTGTCTAATTCGTGCCCAGGTTGTCATTTTGACAAGGAAATGCGTGCGAGAGACGGAGAAGAGCAAGCCGATGAAAAAGACAAAGCTTTGATTATCAATTGTAGGAAATCCCTACCCTGTTGTTTGCTGCCTATCTGGCATGGCAGCTATGAAGCCACACAGGGTTCTTTGTGTAATTCATTAAACCCTCACTAATTGGCAAAACAAGCCTTTGGAAATAAAGATAGACTCTGTTTAGCCTGAAACGTATTCTTACATGGAACTAAGCTGAGCTTTCTTTTCTTATCTCAGGTTTGTAATAATACTCCTCGTGTTGAACTTGTTTGAAATGTGAAATGTGCTGTATGCCCAGAGACCCAGTGTTGAACACAGTGCTGAGGATCCTGATGTGGAGGATGTTGTATTATTGTTATTGTGTTCAAGTACAGCTTCATCATCCCTCATCATCAGCCAAGAGAAGCGAGGAAAATGAGCTGACAGCGATTATTTTAAAGTATTTTGTTTACTTGCATTTTTTCAGTTTCCCCAACGATCTCTAAATTCAGATGCTGCTGGTGTAACGTAATGGTGCAGATTTTGTTTCGAGGTCCATGCCGGAGAAGATAATGGCTTTATATTTCCCAAGCATGAATGTGCTGCTCTTGAGTTTAGTACAAATGGCAGACACCGTAACACGTCGGCTGAGAAGTGAATTTTGCACCTAGCGTTGCCATGGTGACCAGCACACCAATCCTATTCTGCTCTAAAAGCTGTTGGAGACATGCATATGATGGATAGGTTCTCCGTGTAGCCCATCTCCGTCTGAACTGCAGGATCAGAGCCACACAGGGATGTAAACCACATAGCCAAAATAGATGAAACGATAATTATATAAGGAAGAACTCCAGTCTGCGATTTCTGCGCACGTTCCTTGTTAGAAGGACCCCTGCAGGTGGTAGAGATAGAGGATGATGCATCACAGCGCTGCAGCTATAGGAACTAGGACCTCATTTTTTGAAAACTGGCTTTGTTCCATTTTTGTATGAACAGCAAGTTTACTATATGTTTTGAAAATCTTGCGAAGTGCATTTTACTCAACATTTCTAAGTTTCTGCTGTTTCTGTGAGCACGGTGAAGCGTAGTCCGTCACCAGTCAACTCAAAGCTGATTTTTCTTCTAATGACTGCACACTGTGTGCTTTAATTTATCTTATACCATAGCATTTTGAGTGATTACATTTCTTAGTAATTAAAAGGAATTGCATGCCAGTTTATCAGTTTATAAATATATTTAATGTTGTGGAACCTCTGTGAGACAAGTTAGTTCCTGTTAACACTTACATTAAATCAGATATAAACAGTGACTTTACTAATGCAGATAGTACTTCTTGTCACATTACTGCCATAGTGGAAAGTCCTCTATCCTGAAGATTTTCCTATGGCAGAAAGCCTGCTGACTTTTATAATGCACTGGCACTGGAGACTCCTTCCATAAACATTAAATATACCTCCAATTACCATATCAGCTACGATCATTTTTTTTCTAAATAGCAACAAGTATTTTTAGTGCCTGTGTTGTTAATTAGCTGTTACTATACAACTGATAATATATTAGAAGTGATTTTCCCTCACAGCCGTACTTACAGTCTGTATACATTCTGTATTACATTCGCTATACATTCTGACCAATCTGATTTTTAGAATTCAACAATGCTGATGTAAATATTTTGTTATATAGAGTATGTTACATTGTTTTGTTTATTTACATTACATTACATTTACAGCATTTGGCAGACACCCTTATCCAGAGTGACTTATATTTAACCCATTTATACAACTGAGCAGTTGAGGGTTAAGAGCCTTGCTGAAGGCAGCTTGGTGGTAGTGGTGGGGCTTGAACCCCCACCCTTCTATTCAGTAACCCAACACCTTAACCACTGAGCCACCCCTGCCACATTTTAAAATGAATTAGATCATAGTACATGTATGCCTCACAAATATGTACTGATTCCTCACAAATATACACTGAAGTACCTGAAAACTGGAGTCTGTGCAGAGTACATAGCAACGCCACCTATGTCATTGGATGTGTCTGCCAGTGCGTATATAAAGTGATAGACATCTACGGAAGCTTCTAGAGCTGTTTCCGCTGTGAGACTGGCAAGTTATCACAATTTTGCAATTTTCAAAGCGGTTTAATAGTTGGAGCTCGTGAGATGGATCACAGCATTTCAGAGGTACAAGCGAAGTTTGGATTTTCACGTTTAAGAATTTCAAACATGTACCGTGACTACAAGAATTCTGGCAAAACCTCAAACTTAGGACAGCAGTGTTGCATTGGCAGTAACACCAGCATTCAGTGCTGGGGCCTCAACAAACATCAGCGTGAGGACTGTGCAACGTTCCCCTCAAGATCCCTTAGGGGATCCAATACCTACCAAGTATTAACTGCTATACCATTTTTTCTGGTACTTCACTGTATATCTTGCACTTGTTTGTGTTTTTTTTTTTTTCCAATCCAGTCTGAGTTTTTCCTTTTCTGATATCCTTGTGCCACATCTAGAAGTCTAACAAGTGTGGTTATGTTTTACAGAGACTAAGCCAGCCTGTATCTTCAACGGAGTGGAGTATCGTGACGGTGACATGTTCAGGATGGATGCCTGCCATTTCTGCCGCTGCCAGGGTGGCGTATCGGTGTGTTTCACAGCACAGTGCGGTGTCCTACACTGCGAACGCTACTACGTACCAGAGGGAGAATGCTGTCCTGTCTGTGAAGGTGACCACAATCACACGACTATTATAGTGCTTCAAAACTTGCTAATGTAACTAAGAATGAATCTAATGATGCATTCATGTCACATTGGGAATATTGTAATTAGGAGGTAATGAACCAGTGGATTGGTATGACACAGATCCTCGCATTGCCAAGTCTGTGCTGTCTTGCTTATTTTAAGGTAGAGTAATACTGCGACTATACTGAAAACCCACGCTGCACAGCCACACTGTCTAAGCACAGCCACGAGATGTACGGCGTGATCAAAGTGACCCAACCCTGCCTTTAACTACATGTTATTAGCAGCAACACAACAGCCATTTAACCGGCTCTTGAACCAGTAACTCCATAAATAATGGTTTGTGTAGGTGTAAAGAGTATTCAGTGGATTCACATGCAATTTTAAAATGAATGGCCACTTCCATACTCCTTACTGAAGCAAAGAAGGCCAAATGAATACTGATTTTTTTTTTTTTTAAAGATGATGATTGGGATTCACTTATCAGTTTACAGTCAGAGGATTGTAATGAACAATTTAGCCCAAGAGCTTTTTTGCATCTTCTATTTAATGTCTGTGGGAAATTGCTTCAGATGATTATCCAAGTAAGAATGCTAATAAACGCCAGCACCCTCTGGAACAAGCCAGTAGGGCAATTAAATGACAGCAGGATTTTTTTCTAAAATTAAATACATTACAAATGGATCATGAGGGAAAAAGTATCACGTGAATTTGTCACACAGACATGATGATTTTTTTTGCCGAATTTCTATTCTCCCAATTAAACAAGCATCCTAGGCTAATTAGCTCAGGAAGCCGCTTGTAGTTTTACTTTATAGACCAGCCAAACAAAGTGTGCCTGGGAGCGTGTAATTTGGATTATTTTGCATGTCTCTTGGGCAGACCTTCATCTCACCATATTACTGCCTCACATTACCTTTGGCTGCTACTGGTAGAATTATCAGATTATTTTTATGTGCAGATTAGTTCTGTAATGTTTTTGTCAGCACTGTGGCAAATTACGATGAAGTCTCCATTACATACCACAGCAGTGGTCTGGGTAATTTCATTGCTAAGAATTTTATTTTAAGTCAGCAACATGTTGATGCTTGTGGAAAGTTGGATTCTGTACATGTACAGAGCTGTGATTTTTCCAGAAAAGCCAGAAAATACCAGAAAAACTGGTATAGTAGTTAATACTTGGTAGGTCCCTCACAGGATCTTGGAGGGAATGTTGCACAGTCCTCACGCTGATGTTTGTTGCGGGTGTTACTTGAGGCAGTGTTGCACACCGATCATTTGAAACGATTCTTGCCAGCTGACGCTGGTCACGTACACCCAGAGTCTTTTTACAGCCACGCTGCTGTTCGAGGTTTTGTTGGAATTCTTGTAGTCATGGTACAACCTTGAATTGCTCATACGAGAAAATCCAAACTTTACTTCTACGTCCAAAATGCTGGGACCCGTCTCACGAACTATTAAACTGCGTTGAAAATCACAAAATCGTGAAAACTTGCCATTCTCGCAGCAGAAACAGCTCTAGAAGCTTCCATAGACGCATGTCACTTTATATACGCACCGGCGGACCGGCCTCCAATGACATGCATAGGTGACATTACTATGTATTCTGAATAGGCTCCAGTACCAGTTTTTCTGCCCGAGATCCTGTGGTGGACCAAACGAGGATTGACTGCTATACCTGTTTTTATGGCACTTCAGTGTGTATTGTAATGTAAATTCATCCAAAACGTCAGACTTTGTGGATTTCAAGTTCGGTTCCTCCTTAAGAGCAATTTCCAAACGCTGAAGAATAGTCGTAGGCAAATATAAAAGCCTCAGGAGGACACGGGTACGAGTATGAGAGTAATCAGTGAGTGTCCAGTATTTAATACACTCTGATGTCCTGAACTTCCTGTTCCCGTGCAGAAGAGCAGCAGACGCCGATCTCCCTGTCGCCGTTCTCCTCTGTGCGTTCCTGTAAATCCGTTCCTGTCCTCTAACCAGCGAGCGTCTGTGGGTCAGTGAGAAAATGTCGGCGCTGGTTACGCCGCGCTGCCTGGCAGGAATCTCCTCCGCTGTTATTACGGCTTCAGCACGCGTGATGGACAAACCCAAATATTTTCTTTTACTTTGCTCTTTCGGCTCGAGGGCTAGTTTCGCTCCGGACGGAGGGAAAGCCGAGCGCAGGGCGCTTTCTGTAGACGTGTCGTCTGGCAGCGTTTTCTTTTCGTGGTTTTCTTCCTTTTGGGCTTCGTCTCTCCATCTCCTCACTCGTTCCTGGGCTCCGTTATTTTCCTGTTACATGCTCGTGGCTCCTGCATACGGAAATCCAGAGTAATGTGTTTCTTTATTATTAGATTTTCTGTTTGGAGCGAGGAGAGGAGATTCTTTAAAAAAGGAAAGAAAGGATGAACATGGAAGAAAGGATGAATGTGAAATGGAAAAAAATACAAATAAAAGGAAACTGGTGTGTGTGTGTGTGTGTGTGAGTGTATAGACGTTTGCCTGTTGGTGTGTGTGTGTGTGTGAAGGTGTGTGTAGGTGTGTTGGTGATTATGAGCATGTGACAGTGTTTGTGTGCGGGTGTGTATGTGTTTGTGGGTGTGTGTGTGTGTGTGTGTGTGTGTGTGTGTGTTGTATAACAATGAGGCTGAACCTCACCTGCAGTTAATTATTAAGATTCTTTGAGCTGCTCAACAGGAAATGAGGTTCCACTGGTGTGCAGCGTTATTTCCCACATCACAAGAATTCCCGCCTCATTTCCTGTCTGGGTGTTAGTGCTTTATCCCTGTGTGTGTGTGTGTGTGTGTGTGAGAGTGTGAGACAGACATTCATGTTGTTTTACAAGCAGACAGAGAATCAGACATACAGACACAGACAGACAGAAACTCAGACTACAGACAGACAGAAACTCAGACAGACAGACAGAAACTCAGACTACAGACAGACAGAAACTCAGACAGACAGAAACTCAGACAGACAGACAGAAACTCAGACAGACAGACAGAAACTCGGACTACAGACAGACAGAAACTCAGACAGACAGACAGAAACTCAGACAGACAGACAGAAACTCAGACTACAGACAGACAGAAACTCAGACTACAGACAGACAGAAACTCAGACTACAGACAGACAGAAACTCAGACAGACAGAAACTCAGACAGACAGACAGAAACTC
>JAOVYV010000002.1:11061057-11071063 GCA_025674545.1 Hassar affinis | reverse complement strand
GGCCCTACACCATACTAATAAATTATTGTGGTCTAAAACCAGGTGTTTCAGTTTCATTGTCTAACCCCTGTATATATACATACAGGAAACACCAAGATTAGCTTTACCCTATTAATTTTCTCCCTGTACTTCTGTTTGTGTCTGTAATGATGCAGTAAATTTCCTTGCCTACACCACAGCATGCGCTTATTGTCACTGATTTGTATTAGCTACAGCACTGCAGGCCTGAAGCAGTACACACTCTCAAACCACACCGATCTTGTCTGCCTGCTAACTGGAAGCTACAAGTGAGAGCTTTGCGTTGTTTTGCAGTAAATTGTAAGCTTTGATCAAGCAGATTCGTGTACAGGTTTCCACCCAGACATTCGGGATTGCTGTTTGAATCGAAGGTTTTATTTTGGCTTCAGCCAGGCTGTACTCGCTGATGGTACAAGGCCACAGACACCCACACAGAAATAACAGAGAGACAGGTGACGGATGAGTGACATTTCTGTCAGAAGATGAATCTCTTCTGGGATTGGCGTGAGCCACAGTCACAGAAGCCTCGCAGCTCGGGTCAAGCTGAAGAATACAGATTTGATATAAAGCGAGATGCGCTGCCTGGAGCTTCTCTCCATTTTATTCTCTGCACGGTCACAGTCACAGTTCCTCACCGTGATTTAGGAGTGTGACTAAACTCTAATCAGCTCTTACTTAATGCAGCCATCCTCACTTCTGATCACGAGGACAACTTGCATTCTCCAGGTGCATTTCTCACCTTACACTTTCACCAGGGTAAACGCACAAACAATGCTATTGCTTAGCCCATGAGGGGTGTCTGGCAAAAAAAAATGCAATTGCACAGTGCCCGGGGTTTCTCATATTGATTCTGAGGAAGGGAAAATTAGGCCTGTATTGTTTTTTATAAAAAGACATTTCAGCTGAGACTATAGGCAATAATAAAGACCATAATGCTTTGTGTCTGGAGGGATCTGCTGGTGTATTTAAACCGGCTCCTCCAGCAGCTGCTGGGATCCGACTCATTATAAGTCCTGCTCCTGCGTAAGTGTTTCAGGTGTGTGGAACGGAGCTCTCGTCTGTCTGTTCTGCTGTCTGCGTCTTCCAATTAAACATCTGCTCAAATTCGGTAGGCTACTGTACAGATCGATACATTATAAAGAAATCCTGGAAATGTTACACTGGCCGCACACATCAGCATGATTTTACGCTTGTTCATAACCTTCCATTATAATCAGGGTACAAAGCGTCCAATTACAAATGCACTGCTCTGCTGATAAGAACTCCAGTTGGCAGATGGGAGAGAAGAAGAGAAGGATGAATGAACAAGGGCAGCAGCATGGCTGCAGGCATCCTCTTTTATGTGCATGCGCAGCACTGATATTCTCTCTCTCTCTCTCTCTCTCTCTCTCTCTCCATTTTTCCCTCTCTATCTCTCACTCAAACCCCTTTTTCAATTAATCTTTTATGTGGCTGTCCATCCGTGAAGCAATTAGAGCTGTGGGACTTTGTAGTGCACCTTCACATATATGATATGAGCACACATACACGTTTGTCTATACTTCCATTGACACAGCTAAGCAATGCTAACCATAACTGTAACCTTAACCCTAACCCTAACCCTAACCTTAACCTTAACCTTAACCTTAACTTTAACTTTAACTTTACCCTAACCTTAACCCTAACCTTAACCTTAACCTTAACCTCAGTAATGAAAAGGCAACATTTTGGCTCTTTTTTTTTCTTTTTTGTTAAAAACTACAACAAAAAATGCGCTTTCCTTATGGGGACCAGCAAAATGCCCCCCTCCCACACACAGACAGACCAAAATTCATACATACTGTACTAGAATTGAGAATTGCATAGTAAACTATACACTCCTCTCTCTCTCTCTCTCTCTCCCCCTCCCTCCCTCCCTCCCTCCCTCCCTCTCCCACTCTTCCCCCGTCTCTTCCCCCCTCTCTCCCCAAACTGCCGTCTGGCTGAGATCAAAGAATGTCAGACTAGCTCCGCGTCACTGGGCTCAGTGGAAAGTTAGTTCCATCATGCTTTGCAGGCCGCGACACAGCTCGTCCGACTCCAGTCATTCCTGCACTGCTCAGTAATTTGATTTGAGCACACTACCCTATATTTCGTTGTAAGACTGTGTATTTGGGTAGATAGTGTGGGGCTTGGCGCTAAAGACAGCTGTTTAAATAATGATAACCCTCAGTGCATTTAAAGACCATATTCTCCACTCCAGGCACAGGTCTGTGCACTCAGATTTTCAAAGACGACTTTCTTATACAAGGTGGGTTATATTGATTTTGCAGGGCGTTCTCGGCATTATCTTACCGGTGTATTGAATGGCCTGTGCGGTGCCATGCTCTCCTGACCTTGCTCTTCAATTATTTTGTCCATAGTAACACAGACAAACAGAAGGAGAGCCATTTATTGTGTGATCCCAGAGGAGAGGAGGTCGGAGGAAGGCTGTGTTTTGCTCTAAGCCCCCGTGCATGTAGGCCTCCCATTCGTGAGCCCGTTATAGCACCAGGCAGTGAGGAATAAAGCCATGGTGTAGTGATATCCCCTCTCCCACCCAGACAGATGTCTTTTTAAAAATAGCCGTACCTGTTGGCAAGGACTAGAGAACTCTTTGTCCATTCCATTTGCTTATTTCCATAAGGCATGTGTGTGAGACTACGCCATGGGAAGAGGTGGTAAGATCGCCACAGGCTTTTAGCAGCTGTGTACATTAGCTGGCAAGAGAGGACAAAGAGAGAAATGATAGGCTGGTCAAAACGACATCCCAAAAGGCTCTTAAGAATTTGTGTAAAGGTGTGTTTAGGTCTGTTTTTCTCCCACAGAGTCAGGCTTTTGACATAAAGAAATTGGTAGGTTTGCTATTATGTAGAAGCATCTGTAATGGAATATCACTATACACAGGGCTTGAAAAATAGTGATCATCAAATAATCCATCAGCTTTTTCTCGATGAATCGTTTAGTTGGATCATTAAATGAAAAAATAAAAATTTGTCTGAAATTGACTCTAAAGCTTCAGGGTTGATGGTCTTGGGGTAATGCCTTGTATACATGGAATATATTATTTTTTCCTTTTAATAGCTTGCTCCCATTGTTGGGGTCACTGTATCTTAAGCTGGCACAGGTTTATGCACCAGATTCCCTTCCTGCTGCAGCTCTACCGCTGGCCGGGCTTGGAATCGGCACTCTGTGCCGGTGGGTTGGTGGACTTTCTCAAAGGCCCAATTTTAGCAGCCCTGATTCCGGGGTTCGAGCCCCTGACCTTCTGAATGACAGCTCAGAGTCCTAACCTACTGGGTTACCAACTACCAGTACCCCATAGTATAAATATAGTGTCTGTGTTAAACTCTTGTCAGCACTACTGGGTTGAAAAAATGTTGAGAAAAGAAGTAGAACTTGGAGTAAGCTAAGCCGATTTGAATAGCTGTGCTGCTTGAAATGACATTGCATATGATGCTTCATAACAGACAAAATCAATTTTGTGGAATAGATCTTGGAGCCTTGATTTTGGTCATTGTGCCTGATTGAACACAGAGATTTGAGAATTGATGACTGAACAAAATAACGCTTCATAAATATTCTGATTAAGAGCCACAGAAGCTCTGCAGCTTCTCCTCGGTGGTCAGTGCAGTTTTATTCCCTGATCATTGTTTGTTCAAGGTGACACACTTGCTTAGGCCAGGGGAGGTTCTTGCGCCAGATGCAGAGTGTGTAATTAAGTAAATGAAGTCTGTCAGACAGGGATGAGCCACTGTGAGCATGTTTAGTGGAGCTCAGCCCAGGGCTGCTGAGGGATCCACTCCTGCAGTACACCTTAGAAAAGACTTCTGTTCTTGCATTTATTTGGATGCATGTGTGCTTTGTTCAAGATGCTTTCTTTCCTTTAGTTTTTTTTTTTTTTTCCATAAAAAGATGGATAGGCTCCAGCATGAAAAGGGCATTCAGGGCTCCTGACGCCTCTCTGAGAAGCAGCTTTCTTAATAAATTAGAAAGTGAAGACTCGCCTTAGGATTGTCCATATCAAAGGGAGCTTATTTTTAAATTCATAATAACCATACATTCAGACAAAATAACCTTGGGCACAGGGAGATGAAATGAGAGAAGGTGGTAGACATTGAGAAAGAAGCGAGGGAGAAAGAGGGAAAGAGAATGCTTGCATTCAGCCTGTATCTGATCTGGCTTAATTAAATTTCTCACCCTAAAAATAATAGGCATTGATCTGCTTTCAGCCCTGCTTCTCATTCTGCGTGTGTGAGCCGTGGGAATTATCAACAAAAAAACGACCTCTGACCAAAACTGAAATAGCTGCAACGCTTCAGCAGCCTCTTGGCCACAGCAAACGCATGACATAAGCCTTTTGTCATCCCAAGACATGCCAATGCAGACCGCCGCCCCTTTTTTCTCCCCATGTTTGCTTTAATGTGTCCTGTTAGAATTCTGTGGGTAGGGCTATGTGTCTCCTATAAGCTTTTGTTCCGTCTCTTTAGTATTGATTGCAAGTATATGTCCACTAAAGGGTCTCAGAAATGATGATCTCACCTCTTTTTTTTTTTTTCCTCCATTTCTTAAGTTCAGAGCGTGGCATGATTTAAAGCAGGAATGACTGCGATGGCACTGCAGCATGTCAGAGCTGTCATAACCTTAACCACACGGCAGTGTGCACGCCACTGATATACAACACACGGCGCCATAGTAAAAAGCCCCATAATCTTTTAATGCACTCCAACAAATAAATTATAAGCACCAAGAATGTTTTTTATAAATGAGATGAGGGGGACTGAAGGGGCTTTCCACTTATGTTGTGTCTATCTGTATCCCTGTCGTGCTCACTCTCCTCGTGCTTTTTCTTTGTACATTCTCCTGCTGTCATGCTCTGTGTTGTCTCACTGTCAGCCATTAACAGAAGCTAGGAAGTAGAGTTCTGTTTAAAATTGCTTTCAACTCCCATGACTCACAGACCCAGTCCCGGATGAGTCTTCACATTCTCCCTTTCTTTTACCCCCTCTCAAAAACACACACGCACACATACACAATCACTCACTAACTCACCCTGAGTTACTCACCCTGACTCACCTCTGACAGCGGAATGTGTGTGTGTGTGCGCGTGCGTGTGTGTTTTTTTTTCTCTCCAGAGCCCACCTATATCACCATGGCGCCCCCTGGCTGCAGCTTGCTGGAGAACTGCACGCTGACGGAGAAGGATTGTGCCTTCGGTTTCCGGCTCGACCCGCACAGATGCCGCACCTGCAGCTGCAAAACGAGTGAGCATTAAACAGTACACCATCGCTTGGGTTTTTCTTGTCATTTCCAGAACAGGACATCCAGCTGTTGCTGAGTATTTACCTGGAAGCTTTCCAGGTAGAAGTGGATTCAAGAGTGTAGTTAGAGGAGAACGCAGTCAGTGCTGCAGGCACAGCGCTGTGCTTAGTATGCTAAAAGGGCAAGAGTGGATACACGAGGCCGATGCATATCAAAGGGCAAAGGAGGGTAATGCTCTTTTAGTTGATGGAGGAGAAATGCAAAAGACTTCGTTTGATGTTCTTCGGCCACGTCAGTGGCCATATGAGAAGATTTTATGAAGAAAATGCTAGTGGGGGGAGGAGGGGGGCGGCATTCGTTTTGGTGCTGTAGCCTAGGTTCATATGTCAGGGATGCCAGCGGGAAGCTTAGGAGACTTGAATCGATTTCTCTATTCAGGTCTTTGAGACTTCTTTAAACTAGCGCCAGTAGAAGAATGACTGTGAAAACTGGGTCTAATGAGACTCTCAATAGCACAAGTGCAATTAACCCTATTAGACAGCTTGTCTTGCCAGTGGACAAAAAGTCCTTATTGTCTCTTGTGAAAGTAGATATATTGGGACCTGGAGTTTGCTGTTTTTTCACTTCAGCATCTCACTGCTTTACATTACAGCATGATTCTTCCAAATACTGATTTCTGATTCATTCTTTTAAAATTCTTTCTAAAACCTGGATATCAGTGTGTTTGTGACCTGTCCAACCAGGGATCATAACCATATCTGGTTCTTTTGTGTCTAGGAGAGGAACTGTGCAGTGCTCTGATCTCGGGCTGCACCTTGAAGTGTCCACTAGGTTTCCAGATAGACGCCAGCGGCTGTGCCATGTGTCAGTGCCGGCATCGCCACAAGAAGTGCAAGCCGGTAGCCTGCTCCAAGGACTGCCCCTTCGGCTTTGTGTAAGCCTGCATACAAAACGCTTTCTTCTTCGCTCTAAACCTTTTCCTCTAATTTGTACATCTGTCTCGTCATCAATTTCTAATATCCTCATCTAGAAGACAGTCTGTTCTCCTGCTTTCACTATTACCGCAGCTTCATTTTCGAGCTCCTGTGTTGCTTGCAGCTGCTACCAGCACAAGCTAAATGGGCTCCCTGCAATTTTCCTGAATGCTCACTTTGGTTTTTGACTGACTAAATGCTCATTCAGCTTACAGGCAGCTTGTTGGGTCCAGGCAGCTGCAGGCACATGCCTGACAGCTCATTAGGCTCGGCTGAGAGCGGGCAATTGGTCTACTTAAAGGACCTAATCCCCGTGACAGCGAGTTCACACTCCACTGCAAATAAACTCAGTGTGTGTACCGTGTGGGAGCACGCACCTGTATCAGCTATGGCAAAACATTAGAAAAACTTTTTTTCTTTTTTTTTTGTACAGAGAAGTTTTCCTGTACAATTTTGTCGGTGAAGTGCAAATTGATGGTTCTTTTAACCATATAGCACTATAGCTGAGCAGAGGTGTATTTTGATGCATCATTTTTATAAACAAGTTATATGAACTTTTTGGTTCTGCTTACACTGATGCTTCCAGACCTTAATGAACATGGGGAAGAATTTAACAATGTTCCCCCTGCTTTGACTCTTTGTGCCCAAGATCAATCTGAAATGGCGATAATCCAAAACATCTTAAAAGATAAAAAGGTTTGGAGAAGCTCTTGCATTGCTATTGTATTTTTTTCCTAGTGCCGTCAAAGGTCTCAGAACCTGACAGCAAATGTAGGGGCAATTCCATACTGAATCTTTAAGAAACTTATCATATATAGAGAGAAAGACTCCTGACCAATGATCTGCTATATTTCAAATAACAGATACAGTTTTGGCAGTTTTATGGATTCATGTCTTGACATGTTTCTTGGGATGATGGATTAGCAACCACCCAAAGCCAGAGATCACAAAGGAGGCAGAGGATCTCTATAACGCCCACAAAATGACTTTCTAAGCCGTGTCATGGTGTAAAACCGCTTCTTCTGTTCACCCAAGTGTCGTCATCAACACTCTGTCAGTTCCGCTGCCGTATAGGTTCCCAAGAGCTGGCATGCTCACATCAAAGATTCTAATTTTAAATATCTATTTATGCTGCTTCATAGTGATGGCAGTTGTTTGGGCCTGCACAGCTCCAGGTGTGAATAATGCATGAAGAGACATGCAATCTACCTATTTTCTCACAATCTCTTGCTATTCTGCAGCAGGAAAAATCACACCTGGTAGCTCCTTATCACCACACCAAACATGCATTTCATATGGCTGCTCTGCATGGCTATTATTTGTGCGATAAGACAAAGGGTGGACAAGCGATTAGTACATATGTGCAAAGTCCTGCGGCGTTTCTATCTAAGAGACTGATGACCGAGAGCATGAGCTGAAAAAAGATGCCCGGGTGAAGTGAATGTTCGGTGTGTCCCTTCGGTTAGTCAGTTTTAATGGGCCATCTGCTGACATGCCTTCATGAAAAGTCCAACCCTTCTCCTTTTCTTTCACTCTTCTCCTCTCTGCCCTGGTTACCTGATGGCATTGGGCACCTGGTGTGTTACGCATGCACAATGTGAATGCATCAGTATATACATAAGCAATGACAAATTCTAACTTAAAGGTTATACTAGCTTATTATAATGCATAACTCGATCTTCTCACGGATCTCCATCTCCACGACCGCAACCTGCCCCCCACCCTCTCTCTCTCTCTTTTTCAGATCTTAATGTCCATCAGTGTATATAATGCAGTCCTATTTTTGTACTGCTGCTGGCTTGGGCTTGATGATGATGTGATATCAGCACCATGATAAATAGCAATACCTTGGTGCTCTCTTGAAGACTTAAAAACACTCACTCACTAAATTCATTTTTTCCCTCTTGCTCTCTGTTAAATGCTTTTCAAAAAAGCAATCATTGATATCTTGGTATTTTTATGTTTTATTGCACTTTTGCTGGCAAGCGTCAGTAAAACACCATGACACATACCATAGATACTGAAAATGCCATCTTATAATATGATTGCCCACCCAGTTACTAGCTAATGGTACAATACTGTTCATTGTACTGCTACACCTGATATAACTGCTCATACCCTATTTTTTTTTTTTTTAAAACCTGTATGACAGTATATCACCATACATTTACTGTAGTTACTGTACAACATTACAGTATTGTACCTTTATTTTTGTTATTTTAATGATTTATTACTTTATTTCAAACATTGTGCGTATAATGGAAACAAACATTGAACTGTTCTTATATCAAAATATATTGTGGATATATTGCACAATATACAATATGCTTTCTTATTCTCCACATATGGGGGAATACATGAAACAGTCTGATTAGGAATAATATATTCAGTTGATATGGGGAAATATATTGACTACATGTTAAATTATTTACAATGTGCTATGTACTGTAGATCTCTATACTGCAACTCATATGAGACACGCGTCTACATTTGAGGAGCAAAAGGAAAAAGGCATATGTGCCCCGCCGGCTCTTCACAGTAAACATGCACTAACAGACAAAAGGCAGGATGCAGCTTTATTGTGCAAAGATTTTCTTAATAATTGGTATTTTCCGCTATTTTAGAAATAGCATGGTCATAGACCATGGAATTATATGGAATTATACAGTGATCAAGAAAAGAGTTCAAAAATCCAAACCATATTGAAAGATTTTAGCAGTATTCCTGATGGACTGTAGTATAAATAATAAAAAAAAACAAATAGAAAAAAGTTCTCAATAGTTACATAGAAAAGAAGTGGTACACTTCAAATGTGCATCCAGAGTGCAATATTTTGAGTTCATTTTGCTGAGCAGTAATACATAGAACAGTACAGTACAAATACAGTACAAATAATATATGCCTGTACTGCCTTAAATTTAATAATATATTTTAAATACATGGGGGAATTACTGTATATACATGCGTTAGTAGATACACTGTATGACCAAAAGTATGTGTTTTGAACATCTCTTTCCAAAACTATGTTACTATTACCTCATTCCTCCTTGGCTACTATAACAGCCTTTCCACTACATTTTGGAACATGGCTCTGGAGATTTTTGCTCCTTCAGTAACAAAAATTGCAAGATGCTGAGCACTGATGTTGGCGAGAAGGCCTGGGGCACGCACATTATTCCAATTCATCCCAAAGGTGTTCACTGCACTTGAGTTCAAGGTTCTGTGCAGGCCACTCAGGTTCTTCCATATAGAACAAACCATGTCTGTTCGTCTGACTTTGTGCTTGTTTGTACTTTCGGCCATATATTCTATATTTCCTAGTAATTTCCAGTAGCTCACAGCATTTCTTTCCTTCTTCCTCTAACAGTAAAAACAAGCATGGCTGTGACACCTGTCGCTGCAAAAAATGCCCTGAACTGCCATGCGACAAATCCTGTCCAGTGGGTTTCCAGCAGGACCAGCAGGGTTGTCTGATTTGCCAGTGCAGGGGTAAGCATCTATTTATTTATTTTTTTACTGCTTGGACACTGAAACAACACAGTTGTTAATTGTATTAATTTCAGCTGTTCCTTTAACTAATGCTCATGCTCAACTCGGTCTTTAGCCCCTTTCGTCTTACATGTGCACAGTGGACATGCCTCAGCTTATAGATTATCACTGACCATGTCCACTCACATGTTCAGTCAGTCATTTTCTGTACCGCTTATTCCCAGTTACGGGGTCACGGGGGAGCCGGTGCCCAGCCGGCAACTCTG
>JAOVYV010000002.1:11046242-11058427 GCA_025674545.1 Hassar affinis | reverse complement strand
CCCCCGCCCCCCCCCCCCCCCCCAGTGGTAGATCAGTGGTTAAGACATCCGACTGCCGATCAGAAGGTCATGAGCTTATATCCCCGCACCACCAAGCTACCACCGTTGGGCCCCTGAGCAAGGCCCCCAACCCTCAACTGTGTAATTGAGATAAATGTAAGTCACTCTGGATAAGGGTGTCTGCCAAATGCCATAAATGTAAATACATTGTGACAACACTACTGCCATACTGTGTTTAGACTCACAGGCACAGGTTTCTTTTTTAGTAACTAATTCACACCGCTTATAGACATTTTCCGTTTCATCAGGTATTTTTAGTCTGCAAGTGACTGTCTGGAAAAAATTCTATGAAATGTGCTAAAATGTCTTGTCTCTTCTCTAGATGAGTCTGGCTCTCACAGGCCTGAGCTGAGCGAGGCGTCAGTGTGTCTCTCCCCGGGTGGAGAGTACTTTGTGGAAGGAGAGACGTGGAACATTGACTCATGTACGCAGTGCACCTGCCACAGCGGCCGAGTGCTATGTGAGACCGAGGTTTGTCCTCCTCTGCTCTGCCAGAGCCCAATTAGGACACAGGACTCCTGCTGCCCACACTGCCCAGGTGAGATTTCACGCAGCCCCTGTTCCTGTCCAGTCCTATTACATTATTAAAGCTAACAGGGTTTTATATCAAAGTACAGCTTCATGTATTTTTGAGAGAACAGAAATAAATATTGATACCACCTTGTGCCGGGCCACCCTACTTCCTCTGCACTGCAAAAAAAAGCTTTCAGGGGCTTGTTAGAACAGCAGCAAGGCCACAGCAAGTTCATGTTACAGTTAGTGACAAAATGCATTTTTGAGCAGTCAAACCGCAAGCCATTATTTTAAGGTGGCTTGTTGACAGCAGCAGTGTTGTCTGACAGTAAATAAGCCCTTGTCCGAAGAAAAGTCGGTGAATAAAGATGAGTGTGCATAATGCATAAGCGAAAGTACTTCCGAATACTGTGTGGAGAAAGTGATACATGGCAGGGCTACAGATGTTTCAGCAGGATGGAGTGATAATACGGCAGAGGAGCTGGAAAACACACAGACAAATTAATTTCCTCCAGTCTGGCCACTCCGTTCAACATCGTTCCTCGTGTCGAGATAAGCCAGTGCTCTCCAGCTGGAACGGGAGAATAAAGATCCGCAGGAAGGATGATGCACTCGCCGAGGGCTCATGAATATTGATGGGCTCGAATCAGAAGCATGGCGACAGGTGGAGCGTGAGCGACATGAGGAAACTGAATGATGAAGGGTCATGGCTTTGTTTAGGATACCTTCACAGTCACTCGAGTGCTAACAACTTTTTCGCTGTTCTTCTTTAGTTATAGTACACTTGTTTAGGTGGCAACTGAGAGGCAGAGGGCTGCCTTTAGGGATGTAGTATTAATCATATACTGCTTATCAGACTGATACTAATTAACTGATGTTATGTGTTAAACCATATGACATGTTTGACTAATTATTAATATATTTATTTAGAGTTTAGTTTAAAAGTATTAATAATCCATTAAGAAAGTGAGGAGTCTTATTTCTATTCACGGATATGAGCGAATATAGTTTTATCATGCGCAATGCAGAAAAGCAGGCTGTTTTTCTTCCCCCTCAATAATATGCAAATAATATTTTGTTCCTAAATTGGCTGAACAATTACGATAAATATTCATGAATTGTCTTTTGAACAAAACAATCGTGATGATCGTTCCAGCCATTATCCTTTGTCACGTTTGTAGATCAAACAAGAATTTAACAAAAAAAAACATTTCTGTGAGAAGAGGGGAAAGCTTGTTATGTCCTGGTCATTACATGAACATTCGTCCTCACTGGGTGTCAATAAATCTCAGACCTGAACTGCTGTGTGTTTTACTTATCGATGTCCTGGTGGTTTTCCTAATTGCACCTCGAAATCCAGTAAATGATCTTTCGTAAACATGCGATATAAAAATAAGATAGGAAACTGTGTGCTTTATTGGGAGATAAGCTTCATATCTGGAAAGGAGCTGCAAAAGCAGATACAACATGCTTATCAGTAAACAGGAGCTTGTGGAATGAGCACATTTAAAGGCTTTTTAAAGGTCATTCAATGTGTGCGTCCTCCTGGCTATGGCTCAGTGGATTCAGTGGCTGATCTTCATATAATTGTGCCATATTTCATATTTGTTTTAAACCAAATTATGTATGAGTTATGCTTTACACAGTGCAGATAATTTACCTAAAGGTCAGTGATTTGTGCTTGTATAAACAATACATTTTTTTCTACATCATCTCTGTTTTTTTTTTTTTTACAGACGAGCCGCTCACTCCGCCGCCCCCCAGCAACAACAGCATGCCCAGCTACTGCCGCAATGAGGAGGGGGACATCTTTCTGGCAGCCGAGTCCTGGAAGCCCAACGTTTGCTCCAGCTGTGTGTGTGTGGATGGAGTCATCAGCTGTTTCTCAGAATCCTGCCCTCCGGTCAACTGTGCCCGGCCTGTACTGCGCAAGGGCCAGTGCTGCCCCTATTGCCTAGGTACTAATCGAAAACAAGCGCTGTATGAGGCACCTTTAGGGTAAAATAGAGCTGTAGCTGCTTTTGCTGTCACGTTGCTTGGCTTCAGGTGGATTTTACATTGGGGTTTTTAACATCTGTTTCTTGCTGGTAGACGCCACACCGAGAGCTGTGTGCCACTTTAACGGGAAAACGTACGTGGATGAGGAGCGCTGGGACATCGACAGCTGCACACATTGCTACTGCTTGCAGGGACAGACTCTGTGCTCTACAGTCAGTTGCCCTGCCCTTCCCTGCCACCAGCCAGTCACAGTGGAGGGCAGCTGCTGCCCCTTGTGCCCAGGTCAGCTAACTCACATTAAAAGCTTTAGGATACCAGAGACGTGTACAAAGACGTGTCTTGTGCATTTTATAGACAAATATGTTTCATGTGCAGATATATTCATCTTAGGTTCATATTCAGATATATTCATCATGACCTTTAGCCCCATGGATACGGTTCTGTGATAGGCACATGTGGCCAGACGTAGCCTATTTTACAGTAAAGTACATTTAAGTACATTTCTCTGACACTGTAAATTACCCAAATAGACACATAGAAGAACAGAATTGTTTACCAAGGCAGTCTCACAAGGCAGTCAGCTGGAGAATCTGAGGCTCTCACAAAGTTTTTCCAATCCAGTGACTATATCTCATGCTGTCGTTGTCAGGATGATGAAAAGTTTGTCTCCTGTTCAGACTGATAAAAACTCAGCACATGTCTGAGGCTGAGACTAAGCCATGGCTGACTTGGTGAACTGTAGCTGCAATCTTTTATTTGTCATTCAGACAACTCTCAGTCTTTCTCGTTTGTCTCTCTCCTTCTGTCATAAAGAAGTGTGTACTTTATTTTAGTCAGCCTTTAATGAACAATAGTGAATAATTTAAAAGCATTGTAAATACAGCTAGACTGGGTCACTGAATCGCACATCTAATTCAAGCCATTTCCTGTAAAGCTCTCATTACATCATGCTTCTCTCTCTCTCTCTCTCTCTCTCTCTCTCTCTCTCTCTCTCTCTCTTGCTGATGCTGAACATCAGGTCAGATGTAGATCACTGATACAGCATTATCACATTATTGCAACATAGGCAGAAATATTTCATTACTGTGTATATACAGTTACTTATGTAGCACAGTACGCTTGAGAGCTAAAGAAATTTTTTATTTGGATAGTAATAAATAGTAAATAAAACAATGTGCATTTCCATTACAGAGACGGTCCCCACTAACGTGCCCATAGAGAAGACAGACCAGCATGGAGACAGACTGAAACATCGACCTGCTTGGCCTACGCACAGCGAGAACGACATCATGCCGCAGTTTAGAGGTCAGAGTTCAATAGACGTTTTACCCTCATTATGAAGGGATTGTCCTCACAACATTCCTACATTTGTGCCACTTAACTGCTACATTTGGCAACAGTTAGAGGGCAGTATTTCATTATTTATTTAACAGATGTTCAAGGTGTGCCTTTATACTTAGGTGATGCAAATGTCAACATCGTTTGCGGTTTGAGCAAAATAGTTTCACTGTTCGTGGATTGTGCATAAGAAATGCATTAGGTACTGTGTGTATTAATTGAAGGACATCCTTAAGCAGAATTTATCTGACTATTTAAGATGAAAGCATACTGTAGTGCATGTTTATCTGATTACAGCTTTATTAATATCCTGTACCAAGGCCATACTGGGTGATTAAGTGAATTCTAATTTGCAGATATATGTTAGGGTGACACGGTGGCTCAGTGGGTAGCACTGTCGCCTCACATCCTCACAGGTTCAATCCCGGGTGGGGCGGTCTGGGTCCTCTCTTTGTGGAGCCTGCATGTCCTCCCTGTGCCCACGTGGGTTTACTCCGGGTACTCCGGTTTCCTCCCACAGTCCAAAGACATGCATGTTAGGTTAATTGGTGTCTCTAAAGTGGCCCTAGTGTGTGAGTGTTTGCGCGAGTGTTTGCGCGAGTGTTTGCGCGAGTGTTTGCGCGAGTGTGTGCGCGAGTGTGTGCGCGAGTGTGTGCGCGAGTGTGTGCGCGAGTGTGTGCGCGCGTGTGTGCGCGCGTGTGTGCGAGTGCCTATTATGGATTGGTGCCCTGTCTAGGGTTGTTCCTGCCTTGCGCCCTAAGTTGCCGGCTAGGCCCCGGCTCTCCCTTGACCCTGAAATAGAAATAAGTAGTTAAGATAATGGAGGGATGGATGTTTGAGACTAACATTAGGTTTCAAAAAAACAAACATGATCTTTTTAGTGAGAATGGCCTTCATAAGAGCCCTGACTTTCTACTGAAATTTCTACTGTATGCCCTGCATTCTCTGCTGATACCAGAGCCTTCCCTAAGTAATGCTCTCGTGGCTGAATGTTCAGATGCCCAAAGCCACATTCCACAATCGTCTGGAAAGCCTTGTCCATATTAATGCCCTTACTAATGCCCATGATTTTGGACAAAGTGAGGAGTGATGGTCATATAGTGTAGAACAAAAGAGGTTGAATAAATCAGAGATTCTCTCAATGTACAACTAACTCATTCTTCATTTGCTTTTGCATAAAAAAATTATTAATGTACAGTACTGTGCAAAAGTCTTAGGCACCCTCTTGTTTTTAGGTACAACGTTTGTTATTGATGGGTTGGTTTTTTTTTTAGTTTTGCATTACTGAGTCAGTACGAAAAGATACTATTCCAATAAAAAAATAAATATTATACAAAAATGTTTGTATGTCTGTAACGAAACAATGCATTACATAACAGGGCACTTTGCAGGCAATAAACATAATGAAGGCTACTAATGAAGGTAAGAGTGACAGTCAAAGTCTCCAGAAGAGCTGCGGCAGATTCTCCAAGATGTTCAGGAAAACGTAAAAGCTCATTTCCTTATAAAGCTGCACACACATTGTACCTGGGAACACTGTTTAAGAAAAAAGGCACAGCAAATATTGACTGCCTTTAGTTTATTACTGTTTACTGCACTTTATAGTGTTTTCTTTTATGTATAAACATCTTCATTATTTTCCGAAGGCTCCTTTGCTTTCTCTGCATCGTACCGCACAGTAATTAGCTGGTACGTTCTACTGAGCATCTTAGAGAATCTGCCTTCCATCTGTCTAGTTGGAAAAGTAATATTTGGAAATCATTTTGTACTGACTCAGTAATGCAGAACTCAAAATAACATCAATAACAAAAGTTATAGTTAAAGTATGTATATTTTCATATCAGTTGTAACAAATTGGGACTTTTGGAACCTCATCACTGGAAACCCTGATACCATTAAAAATGTAACTTTTGTGGGTATGTTCTGTTTGGAAAATTTTAAACTTTGTTCGCTTCCGTCCTGTAATATACATTCATTTCAAATATGAATGGGTATGACGAGAGCATATTTGCGTCTAGCTTTAAGAATGCTAATCGGTGTGTGCTTGTAGCAGGTGACTTTGGCAGCCTGCAGATGCCCTATCTGGACGGGAAGACACCAATTGCCAGCGAGGACGCCAGCCTTCATTGGGCCTGGGTGGCTTTGCCTGTCCTCATGATGGTGTTCACTGTTGCCACCCTGCTGCTTGTCAACCAGAGGAAGCAATGGATGCATGTGCCTTGCTACCACACGCCATCTAAGGTAAACGTGCGAGAATAAAGTACTAGTAGACACAGGGGTGGATAAATCGTAACTCTGTTAGATATCCCACCAGGCAAGAGAGTGAGATCTCCAGTGTTTTGTCTAATCTCATACCCAGAAACTCAATTAACTAGAAGAAGTAGCAGCTCTCATACAGTTACATATATAACTCAAAAAGTACTATAGACTAATAATGTGTGCAGAGAAAACAGACAATAAGCAAGTACTTGAATCCCATAATCTTTACCAAAATCTCAGCTTGGTCACTGTTTCCACATTATGAAGTATATTATTGATTCTGCAAAGACTTGCCAGCTTCTGTTCAAGTAATATGTATAGTAAAAATCGTTTCTACCATCTTTCATGTGCATAGTGCGGCAAGTGGCAGGATTCAGAAAACGATACACAATCATACACAACAAAGCATTTATGTGCTACTGGGAAGATATATGAACAAGTCAGAGTGTGTTATGTTTTATCAATATCAAATTAAATGCTGGCGAGCTGTGAATGAAAAACTGGGGGTGATTTATCCACCTCTGATGCATATAATGCTTCTGTAGGAATACTATCTGTTTATTGTTACATAGTTTAGAAGCATGCGGTTATGTACGGTAACTCCTCAGTTTTGTGAACAGGATGCTCGTATTCTTGAGAAAGCTGACCGTTTTTGCGTCTGTCCGTGTTCTTGTTCTAGCCCACGTGTCTGAATAACCAGCTGGTGTACGTCGACTGCCAGAAAGGGACAAAGGTACAGGTGGACAGCTCCCAGCGCATGCTGCGCATCGCAGACCCCGACTCACGCTACAGCGGTTACTACAGCATGCAGAAACATAACAACCTGGAGGCAGACAACTTCTACCAGACTGCGTGAAGAAAGCGGCCAGCGACGAGTGAGAGGGATTTAGATAGAGACAGAGAGACTGGGGTCAGCCGCCAAACCTAGAGAGCACATTAACAGAGAACTATAATTAAAAAGCTATTATCGTGGCTAAGAAAATCCAGTGATGGACAGTGCAAGCAAGCAGAGAAACAGAGTTGAGATGCTGGTAAAAAAAAACCCACAATAATCATAATACCCACATTAATCGAACGCCACTCCAAAATGCACGCAGACGACTAAATGTCTCATCAGGAGTCGCTCATCATGTTTGCCAAGGCAGTCACTGCAGGAGTGTATTTATTTGAATGGGAGATGCTGAAGGCATTTCCTGGGATATTTTTGTGTATGTTATAGTGAGAATGTGTGTGTGGATGTGTATGTGTGTCTGTGGTTGGAGGTTAATGAGCTAAAACATACATATTTGGGATTAGGGCAGACTGTTTTCAAAAGTGATATTTTTTTGTGCATTCCAGTTTTTTTACACAGAAAAAAAAAGCTATTTGAAAGTTTTTGAAGAAAAAAAAGAGAGAGAGAGACTCGAATCAAAAGCTTGGTGTGAATGATGAACCAAAGCTTCTCTGGGAGGGACGAATCTCCGTCGGTAGAGAAGATACTGGACGATGTGGGAAAACATGAGAAGAGAAAGAGAGAGACGAACAAGACGGAAAAAAAATAATGAGAGGGCAGATCTGCTAGGACATTTCCCTCTTCTTACAGTGACAGGGCTCAAGTCTGTTTAGCCCCTTTAAAAGAGGAATGGAGGACAACTGAGAAAGCAGCTCAGTGGAAATTTGATGTTCCTGCTTCGGTGGATTAGTGTTGGTCTCTCTGCTTACAATTATAAGCTTTTTCCCCTTTCACATTACAGTCTTTTTTTTTTATTTTATTTTATCGTATGACAGAGCAAATAGAGCAAATAGCAGATTTCTTACACTCCTAGCAACAATATACATTGTGAGAAAGGGAGAATAAAGGGTTGTTACATGGGGTAAATATAAGAGGTAGTTATACTGGTTTGATGAGTCTGTGCTACAAGTGCTGCTTTTTTTTTTTTTTTTTTTTGCTTTTATTATGTAGGCCTTTTGTTCTAAAGGTTGAACTGTACTATCAATCACAACCATGGGAATCTTGCAAGGAAACACAATCAAACGATATGATGAAAAGACTTTTTTGCGAGAAAACTTTTGTTCGAGGCCAAAAATGCTCTTTAATTCATTTCCCTTGTTCCTTACAGATCCTAAACAGCTTCCTTCTCTGGAAGCTTTAAATGCTATCGAAGCACCTTCTTTTGTTAATCCTTGCTTGGAAAAAAAAAATTCTACTTCCAAATTGGCTTCAAAATCCTACACACTTTATAGGAACGTTTTCTGTACATATTAACGCTATAATGAATAGACATGAGATATTGTGTGAGTATATATGTGTGTGTATGTTTGTGTTAGCATGTATGTATGTGTGTGCACACAAACGCACATGCATGCGCACATTGACTCTGCTTCACCTGTAAAGTTCTCTGTTTCATTTTTCTTACTGAATGTATTTATGACTGAGTTTTTAAAAAAAAGAGAGATTTCTATCTACGGAAATCTGATCACGACAGGCATTCCATTGCCTAGCTTGTATGATAGTAAGTCGGAAGACGGGCCCACAGAAAAAAAGGCAGAAAGAAAAAGACAAACATCTCATTCTATTTGTTGCTTCCTATTTTGTCATTTTTCCCACTGGCTTTTCTCTCTTCCTTCCTCTTTTGTTTTGTTTTGCTTTTTTTTTTTTTGAATGAAATGGTCCTCAGCTAGCCCAGTTTAATACTGTTTTAAATAGGCCCTCATTGGTTTGCCCATCTACATACCTATCGGTGTCCCTATGAGTAAATTCAGGTCTGCCAGGGTACACTTGCATGCATGTGGAAGTGCTGATAGTGTTCTTTGTTCGATTAAAGAGCTAAATCTGGCATGGTGAGCACCATATCAGTGCATTACAGTTGTTCAAAAGTTGCACTTGTCACACTGCCTCCTGACCTGCTTTTGAATATTCATATGCTTACCTTTACCCAATCAGCAGATAGTTTAATAGAAGTATTGATATGCCGTGATGCCAGTGCACATTTCTGTGACATGCTTGAACTCCCTAATGCAGTTAAAAGTCTGACCAGTAATGCATGCAATGCACCAACTGATCTGGCCATAGCGATGAAGCTGAAAGACATCTACGTCTGCGTCTGCTGGTTCCAGGCAGCTGAGCAGAAAAGCCGAAAAGGAAAGTAAAGGAACTTACCTCTTCATTCTAGTGGCATCAGCAGCTGCTTATTTCTGTAAAGGCAAAGACCGATCAGCAGTATTTACATAGACTATGAACATCATGCATTGATTTTGCACTTAGGCTTTGTCAGTGCTGTGGAATGTGCTCTAATTCCAGTTTCCAATCAGTAATTCCAACAGGGTATTGATGATTGCCTGTAATTCTAATACCATCAGAACAAACCGCCATGGTATGACAATGATGGTTGACACTTTTTTTGGAATACTTCAAATTCAGCCACTAGAATTACGAATGAGAAAGTTGACGAGCGTGGCACAGCAGGACAGATAGCTTGGCTACTTGATTGTTGGTACTTGGCAAGTAAACAAGCAAACAGAATTGCTCCACTAGTTCCAAAGGAAACTGCCCTGGCAGTCTGGAGCGTAAGGAAGTAGAGCATTATATTTAAACAGCAGTCTTTAAATAGCCTATTACGCTGGCCGGATAATCCATCTGTACACGACAATGTGCATAATTACAGTAGTTTACTCCACTATTACTTGGCAAGCTATTATGAATATACACTGTTTGGAGGAATGTGACCATGTAAGTTGCTTAAAGAGCACTGTGCTCCCTGCCAAGGACAAGTGCCTTTTAATTAAAAGATATACTTCTTGTTATTCCCTCCAACTCATGTACTACAAGTAGATACTCACATCCCAATCCAGATGATGGTAAGTGCAAGTTAAGAAGGGCGTGTTGAAAGCAGTGTTAGACTGCAGGTTGTGTCTTTATGCTCCTTTCCTTGCTGTCTTTGCCGTTTTGATCTGATAAGTGTAAGTTGCTGGTTTGCGTCTCCTTTTATTTTTTTTTTATTATTATTTTTTTTCAGTCACAGGCCCCTGCATGTGTCAGAACTACTGGAACCTCAGCACACAAGTTGAATCCAAAACAAGGCCCCTTGTTAGGCACTCTAGACAGGGTGTAAAGCCAGTGCTTCCTACCCTGTGTGGTTGGGGTTGGGGCCCAATCAGGATTGAACCATAAGCTGTTGTAATGAGGAGGAGGGGCAGGGCGCTAGGGCTCGTTCATGTCGGTTGTGTCTAAAATATCATGTCTGATAATGTTTATAGAACTATACTTTTGGCACTTTTATATAGTTTAATGAGTAACCTCTGGGTTTTTCTTTGTTTTTTTTTTTCCTAAAAAAAAATCATGTCATATTTTTTGTCTTCTTAAAACCTTGCAGGACCCTTTGCAGTGCAGCAATGAGCAGTTTATCATGTGTATATATACTATAATATACACTAATTCTCAAATTTTATGGAAGCATATAGTCATATTTGTAGAGGTGACATGATGGGACGGGGCACTACGATGGGGATTATTTACTGTTTATCTTCAGAGAGTGCACAGAGAGAGGGCTGTAAACCTGCTTCCCTCTGGTGAAATCACACAGCTTCTCTCCAGCGTGCAAACACTGAAAGCTTATTGAGCGTTCTGACTCTCAGTCACGGCCAGTGAAGGGACTTGAGATAAACAAGCAGTGGAACAGAGCAACATAAGCGATTGTTTTGTCAACGAAAACCACAAAGCTGAATTCAAACCTGATGTGATCGTATTTTGAGCTATATTGATAATTGCATTAGAGACAATATGCAACTCAAGTTCAAATTCAGCGCTGCCTGTTACAAAACAACATTTACTGCTTCTGAACAGGTTTTGGCTACACCACTACTACTAATGTTCCAAATTGGACATCTGTTTTTGTGCATACGTGTTGAGTTTGGGATGTGGCCTTATCTAATGACTGAGGAGAACCATTGACTGATTTCCTCTTCCAACAGTTCTGCCTGTTCAATGGGTCTCGCAGGATCTTTTATTTTTATTAAAATCTTTTTTCAGTGCATCCTTCAAGTATTGTTGTAAATACTTGAGTGTCACTCGCCAAAACAAAATAAAAAAAAGACAAAAAGGGTTGGAAAGAGGTAAAAATTTAAAAGATTTAATTTATTGTTTTAAATACCTTAGTAATTTATTTACAAGCAGAACAATTGAGCATATAGGAATTGAAATCAAAGACAGCTGTAATCGTGCGACACTTTCGGTGTTGTCTTGGTCTCTCAAAGAATGTTTTAAGAATGGTTAGGTTTGATGATACGGGACACGTTTTTCCCCCCTCTCCCCATTTTATTCTTCTCCTGGAACACTGCTTTTTCCATTTGGGAAAAGCAGACAGGCCTGGTCTTGTGTTCCACTAAGTAAGCTGAATAAATTTGGAGGCATGTCTCTCCTGATTTCTTTCTTCCTACTCAGTCTGTCCACAGAAAACACACACAGAGCCTTTTTAACTTTGTATACTACTGGTGTTGTATGCTCATGTAAAAAAAAAAGAAAAAAAAAAGTAAGAATTGTCGATATTGGTAATGATATTGCAGATTTCTAAAGAGGGTAGATGAAGATTTGACTCAGAATTCCTGTAGCACAGCAGATCTTTTCAATTTCTTGTATTATTTTGTTTGTTTCTTCGCAGCACAATAAATCCTTTTTAAATAGTTTTTGCCTTTTGTGCTGATTTGGGAAAACAGGTGTGTTTGTCATCCTCATTTTGTTCTTGCTTGTACTGTATATATGATCTGTTGTAGCTCATGCTCATGTATATAGTCCCCACTACTTCATTCTTGTCAATCCAACATGCCTTGGTGGCCTTACAAGCACTGTGAAATACATAACCATCATTCTACTTCCTTACTTCATTACTTTCAAGACTTTAAAGATGGACATACAGAGGTTAGACAATGAAACTGAAACACCGGTCATTTTAGACCACAATAATTTATTAGTATGGTGTAGGGCCTCCTTTTGCGGCCGATACAGCATCAATTCGTCTTGGGAATGACATCTACAAGTCCTG
>JAOVYV010000002.1:11030520-11044356 GCA_025674545.1 Hassar affinis | reverse complement strand
TGTGCACTAATCAGTGTTTCTACAGTGTGCACTAATCAGTGTTTCTACAGTGTGCACTAACCAGTGTTTCTACAGGGCCCTTTTCACTCGTTAGACAGAGCGCTGAGACTGAGAGAACTGTGAGCAAGTCCTCAAATCTCTAAGAATTTGCAGTAGGGTTTTTATAGTGTATATAGTAGATAAATGCTCAGCAACGCACTCATACAAACAACATTATGTATGTACATTTTATATACAACATAAACAACATAAAGCGTTTTATATAGGTTGTTATTATGTGCTGCCTGATGTATACAGCGATGTAGTACCCTGAGGGGGAACGGGTGGGGGTTGAATTGCACTTTATATTTACATTTATGGCTTTCGGCAGACGCCCGTATCCAGCGCGACTTACATTTTAGCTCATTTATATAACTGAGCCGTTGAGAGTTAAGGGCCTTCCTCAGGGGCCCAGGAGTGGCTGCTTGGCTGTAGTGGGATTTGAACTCAGGACATTCTGGTCAGTAGTCCACTGTCCTAACCACTAAGCTGAAAAGAAAACAAATATTCTAAAGTATCTTAGTAAGGTGTTGAGCCACCACAAGCCAGTAGAATGTACATTTTATCTCTGGAACTGTACTGGAGGGATAAACTTCGAAAAAATATGTTTTGTGAAGGTGTTTTGATGATGAAGAGAGGCGTCTAACATGTTGGGCCAAAATCTTGGCTAATTGCAAATGCCAAATTGCAAATCCACTAAAAGGGAGGTGTCTTTATCCTATGTTGAAACATTTTTAATCCTGTTGATAATGGTCTCTTCCAGGTGACAATGCTACCATCCACATGGCACATTGCCTAACTGAATGGTATGATGCTTTGACTGAATGGTGTGATGATTGACATAATTATTGTATTCATCAAACCATTCAGTTAGCTGTTGTGCCCTGTGGATGGGGACATTGTCATCCTGGAGGAGACCACTCCTGACAGGATTAAAAAATCTTTCATCATGGGATAACTGATCATTTAGAATAACTTTGTTTTGGTTTTCAGTGACACCTACCTTGTAGAGAGACTAGCGGAACTGCTAGGAACGTTAAGGATGGTAACATGAAAGCAAGAATTTCATGTTGAAGGGCAATTGAAAAGGAGAAAAGGTTTAAGCAGATTTATATTTCATGCCATTACCAAACTGATTAAATACGAACTGAAAGCTGAACTGAAAGAATGCAATTTTCAGTTCTGGTTAATAAAAGGGGAACTTGTGTTTATATACTTTATTTTCAGTAGGGTGTGGTTAGTTTGGTATACTGTTGACAATTAATTAAACTTAAAGACAAGAGATGTAGTGATCTCATGAGATGTATCATTATGGTGTCATGTCAAGCTGGCAAGGTCCTGCTGATTTATAAACAGTGTAGATGTTTCTGGCCCGATGGTGCACAAGGCCAAAATGTGTACACGGTTTTTCAATTTTCTGAGACAGCTGACATTTTCAAAGCAGCTGAGTCAAAGCCTAAAGACTGTACATGTTCACAAGGAGCCCTGCCAGTGAGGCTCTACTGGGCTAATTTAAAAAAGTGTGCCTTGTAAGCAGATCCCCTACTATGGAAAGATTTTTCCAGCATGTTGATTAAGCAGTGGAATGCAGCTTGCTTTTAGGTACATGATCACTTATGACACATCTACTAAATATGCTAAATATTTATACAATATAAAAAAGATCAGTGCATACTGGAAAGAAATGAACCACCATCATTAAGGTGGTGTGTTGAAACTTTATTTAGTACTAATAGAATTTTTTTCATGGACTGGAAAAAAGCACAATGTTGCTGAGTTTCAGTATCTGAAACTCACTATAACTGTACATATCAATAATTTCAGCTCCTGTAAATCAAAATAAAACTGCAGTAAACCACTATACTCACACTTTTTACTACCCGGCATAAAAAGTAGCAGGCATGATTAAGATTTACACCAGAGTCTTACAAATGTTAGGTACTTTCTTATATTTCTTTGAAATCCCCACTCCAGCCTCCAAACTGTCTGTATTAGCCCTTTCTGTTTATGCACATCAACTATGAAATAAAATTCCCCCTTCATGGGAACTTCTTGTTAGTTGGTGAACTGAAATCCTCTCAATGGATTAGTTTCTGGATTAGTTTTTAATTAATATTCTTTGATTTTTAGTCATCAGAATGTCAGAGAGGCACCTTACTGGGTCTCTAACTTGATGCTAATCAATATAAAGTTCAGTTTATGTTACTTAATCTAAAAAACACACTTATAGTGACACCACAAAAGTCAATATTTCCAGGTGTGGTGCAATGAATAAGATGATATGATTAATGATTTAAATGATATGGCTTGTTTTTATTTAAATTACAACTAAAGAATTGAGAGTCAGTGATATTTCTGTTGTATCATTGATAATGATGATTGCTGATGGTTAAATTCAGTAATAATCTAATCACAATGATCACCAACAAAGTTCATTCGTTCATTCATCCTCAGTAACTGCTTAAGCCTGGCCAGAGTCATGGTGCATCATGTATTTTGAGAATGTCTCAGGGTACTGGGAACAATGAAAATGGAAATGGGACATTAGTCTATGCAAATATACAAAAGGGGCAATTTAGTGTAGGCAAGCTACCTTGCATTCTGTTAGAAGGTGGGAGGAAGCTGGAAAACCTGGAGCAAACTCATGCAAACACAAGGAGAACATGCACAGAAACACAGAACTGACTGTAACCTGAGCTCAGGATCCAAAGCTCCAGGACCCTGAAGCTGTCTACAAATAGGCCTAGATTTTTTTTATAACCTGGATCGAATGAGGTTCTGTCACTGGCAAATTCAGGAACAGAAAGCTCTATGACTCTAAATATACACTCACCAAACAATTTTTCAGGAACAGTATACTAATGCTGTAGAGAGCCTACGTTTGCTCTCAAAACAGCCTCAAAGGTGTTCTATTGGAACTGAGGAACACTGAACTCATTGTCATGCTCATGAAACCAGTTTAAGACAACTTCTGCTTTGTGACATGGTGCATTATCATGCTGAAAGTAACCACTAGAAGATGGTAAATTGTGGCCATGAAGAGATTATATAGTCACCAACAATAATTCAAATGATGGTTGATTGGTATTAACAGACCCAAAGTGAGCCAAGAAAACCTTCCCCAAACCATTACACTATCTCCACCAGCCTGGACTGTTGACACAAGGGAGGTTGGGTCCATGGATTCTTGCTTTTGGCACCAAATTCTCACCCTACCATCTGTGTGCCTCAGCAGAAATTGAGATTCATCAGACCAGGCTACATTTTACAGGCTTCAGCTGTCCAGATTTGGCTAGTCTGTGCCCGCTGCAGCCTCAGCTTTCTGTTCCTGGCTGACAGAAGTGGAAGTTTATGTGGTCTTCTGCTTTTGTAGCCCATCCACCTCAAGGTTCAACATGGTTTGCATTCTGAGATGCTTTTATATAGACTTGTTATTGAGTTACCACAGGCTTTCTGTCAGCTTGGACCAGTCTGGCCATTCTCCTTGACCTCTATCATAAACAAGGTGTTTCCATCTACAGAATTGCAGCTCACTTGATGTTATTTTATTGCACCATTCTGTGTAAACTGTAGAGACTATTGTGCAGGAAATCCCAAGATATCAGCAGTTATAGAATTACTCAAACCAGCCAGTCGACATCAAATATCATGTATGGTCAAAATCACAGAGATGACATTATTTCCTTATTTTGATGGTTGATGTGTATGTTACCTGAAGCTGTTGGTAGATATAGAGCTTTATGGAACTTTATAGAGGTAGTTCCTAATAAAGTACTCCATGAGCATACCATGAGTAGAATTTATTTCACAGATAAAGGGGTTCCTGAGTACAAAAAGGTTGAGATTTGGGATTTGAAAATGGTACATTTTACACATATGCTCCAATATACTGAACACTGATTTTGAGTTGTATGTGTGTGTGTGTGTGTGTGTGTGTGTGTGTGTGTCAGGTCATGGGATTATGTTGCAGGAGCACTTTGCTGGACCCACAGACCATCTGGGTCGAAGACTAATGGCCACCAAGGAAGACAACGAGACTGTGGAAAAGAACTGCTCTAAACCCGGTAAATTTGGACACGCATTATTTTCTCCTTTAGCTCTCCTAGAACATTGTACCGATGTAGTTATGAATGAATAAGATCTGATCGATTTTTGATTCAAATTCAATTTTACAGAATAGGTCTCTGCTAAGAACTTTATAGGTACATTTAAACTGTAACATTGATTACAAACTCAATTCTATGTCCAATCCTGTACCATTTCCATCAAATTAAGCCGGGTTATTCCCTACTGTTAACAGGCAGTGTGCTGAGTGAATGAGCTTATGAAAGATTTGCAGTCTGGGGAAAAGAAATCTTCTGACGCTCAAAGTACCTCATGCATGGTATAACTGGAGGTATTGGAAGCTATTTTTAGTCTTGTTTTCCATCTCAGCAGGGACCCTAACTGTGTTGAATGGGTGTTTCTTACTTACTCATCAAAAAAAGTGAGAGAAAAGCTTGTATGTTTGCGAAGAGGTCTTGGGTTAATGGAGGATGGGCATTCAATGTGCTTTAGGATAAATTGCAGTGTGCAGTGGAGTCAGAAATTGCTGATGCTCACTTGTAAAGAGCTCTTATCATCTGTGATGCACTGTAAGTTTTCCGATACATGGTACCCAGTGTTTGTGTTTGGGATCTGTCAGAGTCAAGTGCTTTGAGGCTATTTGTCTATGTGGCTTAACGGAGGCTGACTATCCTCAATGTATATATAAAATATATGATAAATATATAATGCTGTAGCACAAATTGCTGGAAACGTTAATGCTGGCTATGAAAGAAAGATACACACACTGCATCACAGTTTGCTGCCCATGGGGCTGTGTAGCTACAGACCAGTCAGAGTGCCCATTCTGACCCATGTCCACTGCCTAAAGCACAAAAAATGGGCATGTGAACATCAGAACTGGCACAAAGAAAGAAGGTGGACTGGTCTGATGAATCATGTTTTCTTTTTCATCATGTGGGTGGTCTGCAGTGTGTGCCATGATGCACTATGGTAGGAAGGGAAGCCAGTGGAGGCAGTATGATGCCCTGGTCAATGTTCTGCTGGGAAACCTTGGGTCCTGACATTCATGTGGGTGTTACTTTGACACGTACATCTATCTGCTACCCTACTACACTGCAAAAACTGTTCAGGAATGGTCTGATCCATGGAGGCCCAACCTTGCACCTCACAGGACTTAACCCAGTTAACTTACAGACCATAAGACAGTACTATCCCACAGCGCACCATCAGAGCTCATGTGCATGCCTCCCAATCAGATTCCATGCCTTAACTGGTCAGAACTGTTTTGGTGGCACAAGGGGGACCTACACAATATTAGGCAGGCAGGTGCTGGGTACTGTAAGAGGCAGAGAGGGTGAGAGAGGGATAGAAAAATGAGCTTTGCTAAAACAACTTGTTTCTTCTATGTATATCTGATTAATGAAGATATAATGACCTTGTCATGGCTTGCACCAATTGGAAGCAATGGCAATTGATGGAAGTAATGATAATCCCATGACATCAGGATTAGTGTAGTGTTAGACACTCTGCACATTGCAGTGAAAAGTATCCGGCTGTACAATTGGCCATTCATGCACCAACATAACAACATGGGCCTTGGCTCAAGTTCTTGGCTCTGGTTTGTTCATAGACCAGGTTGGGCAGTGAGTTATCTGTCTATTTGTAAACAGATCAACTCTTGTAGGTTTATGTCTTAGCTAAGCTACATCTTAGTAAAAAAAAAGTCTGCCCACTTCCAGCACTTGCTTGATGCACCTCAATATTGCTTGTGATTTTATGCAACTTTGATGTTTGATAACAAGGTGTAGGTTTGATTTGGACATTGGTGGGGACATAAAAGCGGTCCAGAGTGTGCCCTCAGAAGCTGAGGCTTTTCGCATCTACAGCCTTTATTTATAGATACGGAAGCTGACCAACGCATAAAGGCGTTTTTTTCTGGCAGTATGTTTCTGAAACAATAATTACACAATTGTATTTTATTTATTTGATTATGTTGATTATCTTAACCAACATCACAGTTAGCTTTCTGTACTTCATGATAAAATATCTAACAAGCAAACATTCATAATTGACATTTAGGTTTTACGTCGATACTGAATTTAAGAATATGGTAATTAATTAATTTTGTAATGTTAACTATTACCTTGCAGCAGAGGCGGTTCAGGGAATGTTTTATCTGGGGTGGTCCAGGGGTGGCATGTGTTGGTAATGTGCACACAATGTGCAAATATTATTCTAATAATAGGCATACACAAAACTGTTGACTAACCATTTTCCATTTACAACAGTAAAGTCTATTACACAGTCAAATGTTCTGCAATCAACCAAACCTTGGGATCTGTCTTCCACTACATGTAACACAAGACAATTATCCTGGGTGTTTTTGGAAAATGAAATAAAATAAAATAAAACCTGTTAGTCATGGTACACCAACATAACACCAATTTACAGGCCCGTTTCAAGTGCGTATTACCATCTTATGATTCCTGAGCTTTATCATAATGAATAATGCTCTGAATGCCCTGTAACTAAACCTGTGGAAGCATTAGTGGTCAATGATCTATAAACAGCATTTCAAAAGGCTGATGAGGCCTTTTACAAAAAGGTATGTTACTTTAAGATAATAAATAATTTATTTGAAGAAGAAGAATACACTGACTAGACACTGACAGAAAGTTGCATTTTAAATTTTGATCAAAATAATTGCTAGGGACAATACAGTAGTTGGTGGATATTGGTAGGGACATGACCATCCCTACCTAATTGTACACCGTTGGTTGATAATAAAAAGCACCTTGGTGGTTCACTCTGTACACATGTACATGTAGAATGTTGGAAACAATAGATCTGTTTGATCTGTTTCTTTATATTATTTATATTTCAAAAGAAATGGCAGTAGTCATGCTCTTGCCCTAAAGCTGATGTGCCCACAATAAAGGCAGCTAAACACAGAACTTACTGTTCAAAACTGTGAAAAATGAGCTTTAGTGTGAGCTGCAGAGCATTTAATGGCAGAATTCCATTAAGTGAAATTTCATTGTGCAGTCTAGCCAGGTGCAGGGATAATTATTCATTGTGTCTGAATATCCTATAGCATACAGACCTATAGGCCTAAGCAATGGTCCTGACAACTGCTGTGAACACTTTGATTGGTTCACCAGCTGGAGATTGAGTAATTTCATTAGTGTGGAGGCAGGGTTGCTCATGTCAGTTCCTGTGATGGCGTTTGAAGGTCATATCGACATGTCTTAACGTCAGCCACCTGCTCACCCATAGCTCCATTGGGAATGATGCATACGGCAAGCAAAACACTTAGGGATCTCGGTTGAGTCTGTTCATTCCAAACTGTTTGTTGTTACAAATTATATTCATCCAGGACATATTAAATTGCTAAACATTGTTTTGTGCTCCAAACATGTTTTATGTGAACATAGAAGAATAATTGGAATATACTGGAATATAAAGGTGCTACTGTATGGTATCATTTTACCAGCAGGAGGATGTTGAATTGTGTTTTTAATGGCTATGAATATGCAAATGCATATGCGTTTGTGCACGTATAAAATAAGTGCGGATGTATGAGATCCTCTTTCCCAGGCATGACCGTGAGGCTGTCCTCCAAGCCGTATCCTCTCCTCTTCTCTCAGTTTGATAGGGTGGGGGCTGTCTGTGAATAGAGAAATGTGATCAGAGCATGTGATCAATATTCTGTTGTACTTCTCCCTGTTGCTCATGGAAGTCAGGAAGAGGCAGAAGACAACAGTGAGGAAACATCCTGAAATTATTACTTGTACTATTTTAGGATTTATCATTTCGTAAGAATATGAAAGGCCATGTGGTATTGAAGCATATATATATATATATAAATAGTTTCCTCCACAGAGCTAGAGCACAAAGATCATCCCAGGCTGATTCTACACACCAGCAGACGGCAGTTGGCACAGGGAAACCGAAGCTTTGTCATCCAAGCATTGGATGTTGATGGTGCAGTGCGGAGCTGCTTGGTTCAGTGGTGTCTTTGTCAGAACTGGATGATACAGATAGGCACAGTGTCACATGGGGTTCCAGGGCTCAGAGGGCTGGAGCCATGGGTGACAGATGGATAATGGAGGTGTCCAAATGTGGTTCAGTGCAATTCAGTCTGTCAGTGGCCAACAGGGAGAACCTCAGGCTGGAGCTACTCTTAAAATCAGTCTCCTGAGATTGTGAGATGTATTATATCTGCACTACTTAGTTTGTGTTATTAGCTCAAAAATCTTGCGCTATATTATTGTGATAGATCGGATTAGCTCTTAACTTTTGATACTAAACTGTAGTTGGTTTCCTACCCTCACCAGTGATGGACTGTCATCCCAGTGAATGAAAGAATGCTGTGTTCAAATTCTCACTCATAACTGAACTGTTCCTTTATTTCTGTTCTATATGCTGTTTTACAGCACAGTCTGTTTCTGTCTTTAGATCTTTTTAGGGAAATGAGTTGGCCTTTTTTAAAACTGTAGTAAAATAACAGTAATGATGATTAGATGTTGAAACAGTGGTTTTGGTATTTTCTTCAGCCTATTGTATTAAAAAAGCAAACATAAAAGCCTAATAGAACAGATATTAAAGTACATAATCTCGGCTTTATTTCAAGCCTATGTAGTTCCATATTGGGAAAACAGTCAGGTTTTTTTTTTAAAACTGTTTTTGTACTGTTTGTTTTTTCAATGTCCTCATTTCAGGAGACCAAAAGTAATTGCTCAGATATATGCTTGGGTGGTTCTTGGCCAGCTGTGTCTTTACGCATCATTGCACAAGAGAGCTAAATCCAGCCATCTAGTGTTGATTCAAGATGTCAATTTTTTTATTGATTATAAAAGAGACTCTCTCCTCCCTATTTCTCTCCTCTGATTGCTCACCAGTGCATGCTTCATCACGCATGACGATACGGTATTTGGTGCATCTGAGCTAGCATATCATATATGAACATCGTTTTGTAGAGTATTTTTGAAGTGTGATGTGCAAAACTGTTTTAACTGATTAAATCCAAAGAAATCCATTCAAACTCACAAGTAGTGACCTGTGAAGATCCAAAAGTTGACTGTTGACCAATTAACAATTATTTAACCTCATTGTGAAGTCAGCACTTTGCTGAGCAAATGGAGGTCCAAAAATAACAACAATAACAGCATGGCCAAAACAAGGAGAAACTGCATTAAGAGCACCAACAGGGAAAAGCTGGGTTGGGTATGTAGGTCTGGCACCCAAAATTGTAGTTTATGCCATTTTTTGTCTTCCTTTGCAAAAACTGGATTCACTTTGTCTCTGAAGTTTATGCATACCAACATGATAACCTATAGTTAACAGCGCTTACACTATTTGGAAATCCAGCTTTTGTGGTTAACCTTGTCTTTTCAAATTCTCCTGTCTGACATGTCTGTGCTCTAGTTTATGATCGTGGTGATTTTTCTAACAAAATCCTTACAAAATACACTTTTGTGCTCTAATGGTTTGAAATGAAAAGGGAAAAATATATGCACAAACCTAAGAATTTAAAGGGTTGAAATGTCATGCATGAAAGAGTGGAAAAGATCCCTCTACAGCAGGAGTTTCTAACTCATTTTACATCATTACTCATTTTATCATTAGGTAGTGCATTGCCAAGTGGGCGAGACAGCATAATTACCAGTAGCGCATCAACAACTCCTTTTTAATGTGTTCATTTGTCAGCATTGTCATGTCTGTATTGCATTCAGCAGTACCCATTCTGCAACTAAATCTTACCATGTTGGAGCCTAGCCTACTCCCTGAGTGACTGTGGTGCACGTCATCACGCACGTCTAGTACCGGGTTCTTGTTTTCTGCTTGGCTTGAATGCAATGAACTGATGACAGCGCCCTGTAATGAATGTGACAGATGCTGTAAATGATGTATTGAAATATTGGAAATGGGTTTAAAAATCATATCACCTCATCGCATCATCGAAACATTTTCTATCACACCATATATTGATATTGAGCTACTGTCCAGCCCTAACAGGGCCTTAATTTTCACCTCCTTGAACTTTGCCCCATTTATTGTGGTATTAAAACATTGCAGTACTTATTAACTTGTCATAACTATGCCATATTCTCCCCCCTAGTGCAGCCCTGGTCCTGCCCCCTGCACATTGTAATGTTTTCCGAACATCTTGAACAACGAACCAATTGTGTTTTTAGTTGCAAAACACTAAAATATATATATATACGTATATATATATATTTTTTTGCATTCTACAATTGTTTTCAAGTGTTTTGCACATAAAAAAGCAGAACTGAAGAAAGATATTAAGCTAAAAAAAATCCATCCATCCATCATCTTAACCACGTATTATTCCTGTTCAGGGTCACAGGAAAGCCGGTGCCTAGCCAGCGGCATAGTGCGCAAGGCAGGAACAACCTTAGACAGGGAACCAATCCATCATAGGGTGCACACATGAATACACTCACTAGGGTCATTTTTGAGATGCTAATAAACCATGATATGCATGTCTTTGGACTGTGAGAGGAAACCGGAGTACCCAGAGTAAACCTACACGGACATGGGGAGGACATGCAGACTCCACACAGATGACCACCCAGACCACTCCACTCAGGGACTGAACCCGCAACAGTGCTACCCATTGAGCCACCGTGCCACCCAGATAAAAAAATATTTTTAAAAACTAATATTTATTATAAATTGCCTCTATATTTGTAGGATCCAGATATCAGTCATAACGCACACTGTGTATGTTATTCATTTTACTTATTCACTCCTTTTATCTTTGTAATAGGATGCAAACTGTGTGTTGATTGTGCTTATTATCCCATGAAACGAAATGAATATTGCATCTAACATGCATTCTCATTTCAGCCATCCATGAGTTCCCTGAGGATATTTTCACAAATCGAGAGCGAACACGAGGAGCTGTCCTGCTGCACATATTTGCTGTAGGTAAACTCAGTGTCTGTGACTGTGCTGTCAAAGCCTGGCCACTCTCCACAATTGACCCTGTCATGCAGAATACATGGAGCAGCTCTGACAACTTTATGATCATTATAAATTGTTTGTCAGCTGTTCGTTGTGCCATGTGACTGGTTGTCCTGAGCACCCCGTGTGTCTACAGTGCCTAAAGCTCTCAGTCGTGAGTAAAAACACAAACAAGCCTTCAGTGGCTGTAGAGGTCCCTTAAGCATGTAGCAGTCATTACAGGCAGTTCTGCTGCACTAAATCTAAATTAGATATGGCATAACTTTGGAAATTGCCTCTCAATTTTTATTGGTAGTGTACATTATACAGTATATACTTAAAGTAATGAGAATTTTTAAATGTTATTTACTGAAAAAAGTGTACAATTCAATATTATTACCTTCAAAATTGTCAGCTGTGAGGTTGTTCGGAGTCTCAGTCGTGGCTCTGTGGATGTTCTTTACTGTGCAGAAGTGGTGGCCTTTTGAACATGTTTGAATCCTGGCCTTCTGGTACAAATTATTTATGGATAATCCCTTGAGAATCAAAAAAGATGATGAACAATGAATTGATTTTTTATTTGCTCATGCGAGCTTTCTTTGCACATGTGCCATGCATGGGGATGTAACGCTACACTCTACTCATGATACAGTACGATTCATGATGCTCATCTCACGATACGATTTTCTCACCATATTTTTAGTTTTTTTTTGTTTTTTTTTAAAAGAAAAAATCAAACTGAACCCAAATAATGACTGACAAAGTTCATTTTATTATTTATCTACAACAAAACTACAAAATGTATTTTGCTAATCTTTTCTTTATCAAAGTAAAGAATCCCCTTTTATTTCTGAGGTAGGGTGCAATTTATGTAAAAACAACGCTACACAATAAAAAAAACACGTAAAAGTAATCCCAAATCAAATAGTGAATAATACAAATAAATATCAAACAAATAAACTAAGGCTTTGCCTTTTGTCTGTTATCATCTCACCTTTTTCATTATTCTGTCTTGAGGAGGCCAGAATGCTGCCACACCTCCGATTTGAAACAGGATGGGGCGACCTCATGTTCAGTGTCTTAGTGTGCTGTTGCATTAATAATCGCATATAACTAGCGTGATGTACTTGCGTCAAACAAGTGAGGTAGACCGCACCAGCGCCCTCTGCTGTTTCAAAAATATATTGATTAATTTTACATCTCAAACGATTTCAGTCTTGGCATATTTGCATCGATTTTTAACTGTCTTGCGATGCATCATTACATCCCTAAACATTCAGCACTCTGTTTATTTTCCTCTGGATCATACTCGAACACCCACAATTCATCTCCTTTGATCACGCTGTTCAGGAAATTGGGCTCTCTTGTTAAATTTTGCAGCTAATCAGTGCACAACGTTCCTTCTGAACGTCAGAAACTTTCCTCTTGTTCAACTTTTAGTGAGTGCTAACTCATGTGTGATCACCTTGACATTCTTTAGCCTGTCTCGATTCAGCACAGACGTCAATACAGCCACAAATTCATCGTCAACATTTCATCCTCTTTGAATGCTTTGCGCCTTTGCTAGATTTGCGCTAACAATAGGATCACTTGTCCATAACTTTCTTCAACAGTTCAGGAGTTTCTGAGGCCCTTTTACTGATTTTCCTGAAGAATTTGATCAGGGTTTCAAAAAAACAAACATCTGGGCAGTGTGAAAGCTAGAATTCAACTAAACTTGTCCTACTGTTTATCTGAGATCTCACTCTAACTGACCTTGAACCACCATCCCCATGCGAAAGCCCTACAGAGCATGGGAATTCCATTCTCATTACTTTCCAGACAGACAGAATAAATATTTATATCTATATCTTTACCTATCTTTACCCCGTGATCCTCGATCCCTCAAGTGACACTGCATTAAAAACCAACATCATTCTGTAACAGATATTACCACTTGGGCTCAGGAACACTTCAGAAAATCACTGTATTCTGTTTTTATTTATGTTTTACACAACTTCATTGAAATTGGGGTTCTATCTATCTATCTATCTATCTATCTATCTATCTATCTATCTATCTGTCTGTCTGTCTGTCTGTCTATAGATAGAGAGATAGATAGATAGACAGGTAGATAGATAGATAGATAGATAGACAGACAGACAGACAGGTAGATAGATAGATAGATAGATAGATAGATAGATAGATAGATAGATAGATAGATAGATAGATTGCAATATGTAATATATGTGTAATATGTATATGGAAATATTGGCAAATTATCCATTTATCATATAAATGTATAATAAATTTTGAACAATTTCCCAATATGTTTATGATATTATTATTATATATTATATATTATTTATGTATTAATAAATCAAATTTTGTCCTTTTCTAATTTATTTTTCTTTTTTTTTTTTTTTTTTGCTTTAGGCTGTCTACATGTTCCTGGCTCTAGCTATTGTGTGTGATGACTACTTTGTTACATCACTAGAGAAGATCTGTGAAGTAAGTACCATTACAGATGCTTTAAATCTAAAAAACTACTCAAGCTGTGAAACCAGTCTCCACTTTGAATCACTCTCTCGGTCACCTCAGCCCTGCTCTGATGTTGCGTGCTCTCAGGCTTTGCACTCTCCGCTGCACTGTGATCATTTGTATGCATCTTTTGTCATGCATCAGAAACTGCATCTGAGCGAGGACGTAGCTGGTGCAACGTTTATGGCTGCTGGAAGCTCAGCTCCTGAGCTGTTCGCCTCCGTCATTGGTGAGACACAAACACACACACACACACACACA
>JAOVYV010000002.1:11018500-11030420 GCA_025674545.1 Hassar affinis | reverse complement strand
CTGACCACTGTGCAGGACTTGTAGATGTCATTCCCAAGACGAATTGACGCTGTATTGGCTGCAAAAGGAGGCCCTCACCATACTAATAAATTATTGTGGTCTAAAATGACAGGTGTTTCAGTTTCATTGTCTAACCCCTATACATAGTCCTATGTCAAAAGCTGCTTTCTTTAAGTCTGGTATGATGATGGAGTACACTGTGAGCTAAAGCTACTGCTGTGTTGCTGTCCATCTCAGTCTGCTTACCAAAAATAACATAACTAACCAAACATTTGAAAGAAATGCAGTGGAAAGTGTTATATCAATTAGGATGAACTATTCTATTCTATTATACAGCCTTAATACACAAACACAAACATTCCAAATGCTTTTCTCATTTGAGTAACAACAGCCGAGTAAGACGTGCTGCTTTTTGCTATTAAGCCATAAACTATTCCCTTTTGGACAAATGAGTGACCCTAGTGAAATGTGAAATGTGCCGTTTCAGCTGATGACATCAGTACCTTTGGGTCTGCGCCCTGGCCGTGTGCTAGAAGAGGTGAAACCTGGTGCATTGTGGGAGTTGTGGTTCAGCGGAGTTGAGCAGGATGCCCCAGGCTCTGCACCTCTCGGTCGAAGCACCACCTCCTCGTATCCGTTCATGTCCTCTGTGCTGCCCCCTGCTGGCCGGTACCCCTGAGTTACCCCACTGCTGTAACTCAGACCTGAGCAAGAAGCAAAGTCACAGACTTTAGAGAAACAGAAGAGCACAGGAGCCACAGTCACTGCTGCTGTGGTGGGCATGTTAGTGCACAGGCTTGCGTGTAGGTTAGTGCAGAGGACACGTAAAACACTGCACACTCAGCAGGCAGGATCTTCTGCGGGTCTTAGCAGACCGTTAGGCGAAATGTTTAAAGCATCAGCAAACACCATTCAGAGCTGTTTAAACACATCCGGCTATTTCATACAGGCTGTGGGATACTGAAACCAAGTTGTGCAAACAATACAATTGAGCAGATTTATTTTCGTTCATCTAGCCGACCTGGTAACCTGCCAATTCCGCTTTAATGTCAATAGCTGGATAAAGTACATTCACTGTTTGCTGCAGGATATGCGGATGTTACAGCAGATTAATAATTTAGCAGAAAATATAATATAAGCATATCACAGACGGCTCATTATGAGAATAAAATTTCTTAGTCCACACTGCCTGGGAAAATGACCCTGCTTTTTGCCATGTCATCTGCTGAGCCCTAACACAAGCTTATTGTCCTTGCTTATAGATGTTTATCTGATAAATCAATTTGATCTGAAAATAACCAAAGCTCATGACTGTTTAATGAGATTATTTTCCCCAAGATATTGAGAGGTCTTGGGCCACACACCCACAGCAATTAGCTAGGAGATATTTGTTAATTTCATTACTCCTGTGTGTTTATGTCTGTTAATCAGGTATTTTATTGACAAAGGGCACTGAACATGGTTATTTTCAGGTTGATTTGAAGCTCACAACAATAAAACAGCACAAAGCTCATGTTCCTGTGCCACATGTTTCTGAGCCCAGTCATAAGCATACTAATAATCTGCTACAAACAATGATAGTGAAATACAGAATCAATCATTTCCACTAAATCAAAGCTTCAGTGTGCTGTTTGGGCACATAGATGGTTGAAACAAAATCGTTGGCTTATATCAATTCTTTCCTGATGCAACATATTCCCCACTGATGAGCATTAGACAGATGGGCGTTCTGTGGACAGATGGGAGACGCAGTAAATGCCAGAGTTACTTTTGCAAACAGAAGGAGGAGCCGTTTTTGACTTGTGCTTCTGCTGCTAGCCTCAAAGGCACATACAGTAATTTTCCCCTCATATCTCTCAGCATCAGGCACAACTGGGGCAGTTAAGGCCCAAACTGATCTTCTTTGTCCAGTCTTTCTAATCTCATCTCTCTCTACAATCACTCTCTAAAACAGGTATACTGTCAAATATCCATAAAGATGACCTAATACTCAAACATGCTTACAAAGCTCTAGAATCCGACTTGCACTCGTGTCAACACCCATTTCGGAAAAACTCAAAAATGTAATGTCAACTGGCTAAAGAGCTCGAGACAAGATGAGAGAAGCGATGTGCAGCAGCATGGAGGAGTGTGTCCATGGTACAATGTTCCATGGAATGTGTCTAAATTAGCACGTCAGTGAGTGAGTAAGTGGTTTTATATACACTGATGTGCCAGAAAAACTGGCAGTTAATCTTGGAGGGAACGTTGCACAGTACTCATGCTGAGGCCCCAGTATTGTGTGTCTCTTAATTGAAACGATTCTTGCCAGATGACGCTTATCACGTTTACACAGTGTCTTCTTACAGCCACGCTGCTGTCATAAGATCTTGGAATTCTTCTAGTCACGGTATAACCTTGAAATGCTCATACGTGAAAATCCAATCTTTGCTTCTACATCCAAAATGCTATGACCCATCTCACGAGCTTCAACTATTAAACTGTGCTGAAGATCGCAAATTCATGTTAACTTGCCATTCTGATGGTGGAAACGGCTCTACAAGCTTCTGTAGATGTTTATCGCTTTATATACGCACTGAGGGACGCAAGCAATGACGTGCATAGGTGGGGTTGCTAAGTATTTTGTATAGGCTCCTGTACCAGTTTTTCTGGTACTTCAGTGTATTTCTTTCAGCACCAGACACAACAGAGGACAACATAACAGGTAAGGCCCGAACTGCTCTTCATGAGTGTTTAATGAGTGTCTGTTTACTGTGTGAATATGAAAGCATAGACTCTGGCAGATTCAGGGAAACATACAATGCACAAGTAGCAGGAAAGCAGGTATACAAAGTAAGAGCTCACAGTCAGGGGACATGGAATATGCCATTGCTCATTCTAACATATCTATAAAGAGGTCCTTCTCATCAACTTATCCTCTCTCTCTCAACAAGCTCAATAAGATTTATATCGACTGGCCTCATTAACAGAGAGGCCACAGATTTCTGTCATGGCTGTCATGCTTTGTCTCATTTATCTTCCACATCCTTGCCTAGTATTGATCCATACAATCTCACACACACACACACAAACACACAGTGGCACACAAATTATTAAGAGAGCAAGGGCAAAGCTAAATGCATTCAGGGGCTCTGTGTCAACACACTACTACTTACTGCTACTCAGCGTGTCTTGGCCTGGCATCAGCAGTCCCAATATGAGTGCTCATGCAGAATTCAGCATCTGTGTGTGTGTGTGTGTGTGTGTGTGTGTGTCTGTGTGTGTGGTACGTGGTTCATTAGTATAGGGACTGATTTCCAACATGTAGGTATAAGAACAATTTTAGTGATTTCCTGGTGTTTTCCAACGTTTGTTTATTGGTGTGTAAATATAGCTGGGTTGCCAAATGTACTAAAATACTGAATTATATAATAAAAGAAAAATAAATTAAATAAAAGAAATACTAATAAAAGAGAAAATGACCAAACGTGATTGTACAGAAAAGTACTATAATGTGCTGCTGATGACTGCGATAAAAGAAACGGCAGATCTAAAATTGGCTCTTCGATAAGAGAGGATCGCTGGGGGAGGAATGCATAAGGGCATCAGAGGAGCCCCAGAATCGGAGGCGTTTAGCTATAGAGAGCCGGGAAGGTGATGTCCATGGAACGTGAATTTTCCCCTGGCTTTTACTCCGCAGGAAAGGGAACCGCTTAGCTGCTGTGTGTGTGCGTGTGTGTGTGTGTGTGTGTGTGTGTGTTTGTGTTAGGAGTTAATGTACACATATGAACACAGACAGAGAGAAAGAAATCAGTGAAAGAGAAGAAATGAATCAGAAAGTCAGAAACTATGACTGATACCCAACACCCCTTGAAGAAATTATAGCATTTAGAAGATTAGATGAATGGCATGCAAGATTTCAAATAAACTTGTGTTAAATTGGATAGAGTTTTAACAGATAGAGACAAGGTGAATGATGCTAAAGATGAAAAGATTAAAGGACTACACACAAGACACCCCCTTGTGGCCTAAGACAGTTATAATGATGAACATTTCACTTTCAGAAAAACCTAAAGAGGCTTTGAGATGGGTGTATTGAAGTCTGTGTGTTTTAAGACAAGTAATCAGGCGTCATCAGGTGAACAGTCTGTGGAACTCCTTCAAGGAACTGGGCAGAATCTACTCACCTCTTTTGTTCGAGGTTGAAGATAAGATTGGGGAGGAGTGGATGTGGTTTTCCTCCGCTGACAGACTGCTTGGCGAGTCCACGTTGGTCCGAGTCTGGCGAAGGGGCAGTGGAACTGGGGGACACGTTGGGCTGTTGGTGGAACAGTCAAGAGGATGAGGGATCTCTGGCAGAGGGATGTCTGGGGCACTTCGGATCCGCTCCCGAGAGCTGTCCTGCCTCTCCCGAGATCCCTCTTTCTTGGGCTTCATGAATTTAGCTATAGCTTTAGCTCCCGCCCAGTGGCTCCTCCTGTCACACACATTCACAAAGCAGCAGAGATAAAAAAAAGCAGCTCTTTGTTAGCATGAGCTATACATGAGTGAAAAGTGTTGTTTTGTCATAGCGTTTACAGTCAGGATGAGCTCACTTTTTAGGAGCCGGGTCATAGAACTTGTACTGATCCATGATCTTCTCTTCCAGTTTCTCTTTCTGCCTCCGTAACGAATTCAGCTTATCACTGAGGCATACGGAGAGATGAGCTCAAGTCATACACCATGAAGCATAGCAAAACTAATCTCTAACGCCAAGTCACTAGTGTGCACACTCACATGTACTGTTTCTGCTCCTCATGATACAGCTCCTTGCTTTCCATGGACCGTTCCAGAAGAGTCTGGTTCTGCTGACTCAGCATCTGGATCTGGCTCAGCAGGTAGTGGTTCTCCTCCTCCAGGTTCCCCTTCAGCCGAGTCAACAGCTGCACAAACAGAGACACTTTCACACTCAGACACTGCTTCCTATCCACATTCACAACTCCATGCGAATACGCCGAGCCACAAGCAGTTAATATAAATCTCGCAGTCTGCCTTAAAAAGTCCACCACCAAGATCGAATCTACTCTAACTAACAAAAAAGAAAGTTTGCTCTATTATGCTTTGAGTGTTGTTGCTTTCGTAAGCTGGGAAATTTCTTGTTGATTCCAAGTGGCTGGCAGTCTCTCTCTCTCACCTCACAGTGGTTGTCCAGTTTGGTCATGGAGATGTCCAGGCCCTGGTGCTGCTCTTTGAGCTGGTCAAAGCGCGCCTGCCAGCGGTTCAGCTCCAGCTGGGACTCATTCAGGGAAGTCTTTAACTCCTTGCTCTGAAGCTGCAGCCCATCATACTCCTGCCGTAAATGTGCATGTTTTTGCGACAGTCTGCAAACACGAAGCCAGCTCTTAGACCTCATGTGACAGAATTACATGCAACAAGGTAAAAGTGTCAACTTAATTTACACATTCTATTTGGTATAAACCTATGTTCTCAGCAACAAAGCGACAGGTGAGCATTAATTTTGTGACAAAGAGCTGTGATTTCAGTGATAGAATGTCAAGCAACATTTGAACTGCCATTCTCAATTCTGTGCATCTGACTCAGTTAATTCCTCAGACCAATCATATGCACCTGTGTGGTCTAGTTTCAGTTCCTGTCTTACAGCTGCATTTCCTACCAGCAACTGCTTACTGTCTGATGTGCAAAAATTGAAGAAATGTAATGTAGCCATGGCATCACCTTATCCTGTCATATCTGACCTCTCATTATGTGTGTATACAAACATTTCAAAGAAAAAAGTTAATACCAAGTTTACATACTAGTACAGTTGGCTTGCTTGTATACCATGCCAGTGAATTTAGTACGAAATCTAGCACATGAAATGTAAATCAAATAACCAATTTAGACACTAATTAGTGAATTATTTAATACAAAGAAAAAAATTAACAAATAAAAATACATTACAGTGGCACCATTAATATGCATTGTATGTCATGATTTAAAAATAAATCATGTTTGTGTATTTCAAAATCCTCAAGGATTTTCACACACAGCCTTTAGATTTTAGACCGAATGGACCAAAAAATAGTAAAGCAGTCTTTTAGTGGGCAGAAGTGCATTGTTGATGAGAGAAGAATGAAAGCTACTTCAAATAATCACTCTTTACAGCTGTGGTGAGCAGAAAAGCATCTGAACTTGCATAATTGCATAAATGTGCAGATGCACAGGTGTTCCTTATACAGGGGCAGGTGACTGAGTAATAAATAGTGATTCAAGCAACGGGTGTAGTGGGGAATAGTGACTACTACTACAATACTGCTCACACCATTAAGCAGTAACAGAGTTTCACCAGCAGTGGGCAGCACCAGCTGTCTAATAACGCAACAGCCTCATGTTATGGCTTTTATGTTGTCTTGAGATCAGGCCAAGTGCATATTATTTGTAAAGTCTGACCTCTCCATCTCCTCTCTCAGGCTGCGGTTCTCTCCCATAATCTGAGAGTTCTTATGGATCTCCACCTCCAAACTCTCCCTCTCTCTCTGCAGTGATGCCTCCAGCTCCTCCACAGCATCCTTCTGTTTTTGAAGCAGCACATACCTACACAAACAATTTAATATGGACAACACAACATGCTCAGTAACCATACTGCACAAGAATACATTTTATACTAGTTATACATCTCCACAGCAAAGCAATGGGGAGTGTTATTGTGACGGGTGGATACTCCATGAAATATTAAGTGTGTTTGACATGTGGTGTATGAAATAAGGAACGGTATCCCATCAGGCCTTTGAAGCTCCTAGACGGCTGGTATTACAGCTGATTGGCCACGTTACAGCCATCTGCTTTAACTTCATGCCTTGGGCCTCTAGAGACCCACTACTGCATTATTCATGAGAGCTTCTCTTTCGAAGTCTGACTAAACATTGGTCTGCTTTTCACAGCAAGTCTATAAACATAACAGACAATTTTCCATGGACAACACTGGAAAAAAGTAGCATGACAAGCATGTGTGCGTCGGACATGCTCATTAACGTGTACTGCGTGTCATGATTTAAAAATAAGGAGGCGCATGGAAAAGAGTTTCCACAGTGCCTCACTTTCAGCCCTATCAGAGTCAGCTGGTCAACAAGAGTACTCCGGCTTTTTAACCGTGGCTTTGGCATGGAGGATGGTTCCAGATGGGCTGGTTTGAATATTTCAGAAACTGCTGACCTCCAGGGATTTTACATGTATCTCTAGAGTTTACAATGAGCAGTCATTCTGTGGGTGGAAAAGCCTTGAGAGGAGTAAGAGAAAAATGGCCACAGTGGATTGAGCTGACAGGAAGTACACAGTAACTAAAATAATAACTCTGCAACTGTGGTAAGCAGAAAAGCATCTCAGAATGCACAACATTTTGGACCTTGAAGGAGGTGGGCTACAACAGCATGCTTCTGTTTGATGTGTAGACTTATTGGAGCATGACTGCACTGCTGTCACATACGCATACACACATGCAAACACGCATAGGACATTTATAGGTAGCTAGATAATGGAAATAACATTTAGGGAAGACTACAATGAGCGTTGTTACCACTGAGAATAATAATCTAGCAACTAAAGCAAAAGGAAGTATTTATTACTGAGGTTTTACACAATTACAGACCCATTAAATCATTTTTGCAGGTCTGGAGTGCATGCAGTCTTCTTGAACGCACACAGACACATACTAAATGTGTGCCTTAAATCATTTTTACATCTTTAAAAATGTATGTTTAAACCCTGAATGGCTTTACATTTTTGGTGCATGAGCATTAACTGATCATTGCCTGTGCTTTACTATAGCTCCATCAGCAGGTCCTTCTGGCTCATAGCCACAGTAGTGTCTCTGTACAGACAAACACATCCTTACTCACTAGCAAAACACATACACACCCAGGACGTGACGAAGCCCTTTTCACATGTTCACCTGGCACCCGAGAACTTTTTTCCTCCCTGATCATCTAATTTATATATGTAATGGTGTAGAAATGGGTCTACAGTTACCAGTACAGTATTCTGTTGCCTGTTGCACAGATCTGGTCATATAACCACTAAGACTGAACTAGTATTAGACTGTTACTGACTTGCTGTTCAGACTGCGGTGTTCCTGCTCCAGCGCTCTCTGGCTGCTCTTCACGGCAGTGTGCTGGGTGATGAGCTGCTCGTACTCGGCTGCCTGCCTCTCGTGGACGCTGAGCAGGCGCTCGTGGTCCTGAGCTATGCTGTCACATTTGGCTCGAGCCTCCTCATGCTGATTTTTCAGAACCTCGGCCTCTGACTCCAGGTTCTGCAGCTGAGCCTGCAGTGCCGTGTACTGAGTAGTCATAGACGAGTTCTGAGATTTCAGTGTCGAGTTCTCTACCTGAACACACACACATTTAAAAAAGAAAAAAGGGGGATAACAAAAAGAGCTGTTTAAAAAGGCATACAATGCCTAACATTTTCAACACTAACCATGATATATGGGATGGTTTGTGTCCATGAGTACTGATATTGGAGTATAACAGTGCTGGGACTTTTAACTCTACATGCATCACTCTGCTTTACAGGCATGTTCTATTAATTAGTATTACTGTTAATTAGGCTACATTAATGATTCTTACCCATCTTAGATTTGGACAAACTTTGCACTGCAAAGATGAACATACAGATGCAAGTTAAATTATAAAATCAATTATTAATTATTTCTGCAGTAACATGTAGACCTACACAAAGTAGCAATCTAGTGTGCAGGAAAATGTTCATGTTGCTTTGTAATAATCTAGTCCCAGTCCAGCCGTGGAAATATTTGTGGTGGTGGAGCTAAATAAACAATTTAATAAAGAAACAATTTGTTGCTGCTTATTGCTGTTAATTAATAAATAACACTTGCAGAACTGTTGTATTTAGGCAATATTACACTAGAGGGACTGCTGTTATGCTGAATATCAGCACAGCTGTGATTTGGTCATAAGCACAAGACCACAGACATTGAATTAAATTTAATAAATTTAACTTAAGAGCTTAAAATAAAACTCAACCGTCCCAGTGCTGTTATGCTCTATATCAGCACTCATGGAATGCCTCTCGTCCAATCAAATTACTTGAGTTACTGAGATTTCCCAGGGACTAATTAAATAGGCTAATAACTATTAATACCAATCATCAATAAACAATAAATTGTGATTTCCACTACTGGAAAAAAAATTCTAAACTGCAGATCCCCTGGCTATGCTTCACAGACCCCACTTGGAGAGCAAGTGACCTGAATGACCTTAAATGCAAAGGCACCATTTGGTCACAACACCTCCGAGTCTTGTTGACCGACTCCAACCGAGGCACCAGGAAAGGGAATCTCTCACAACTTAAATAGATGATCATTCGGTGGGCAGAAGAAGGGGATGGTCAGCTCTTTCCTCAGAGTGCGTTACGTTGCCCACTGACATTGTGTGAGCAGCAGTACAAAAAGACGCTATCCAATTATAACAGGATTTCAAAAGATCAGCCCAGACAGTGCAACAACCAATAAATGTATGACTGGTGTTACCCAGACACTGCAAAGCAGCAATAACTCACATACCAATGGTGTATGCTGTAGTGTTACCGAGTTTATTACCTGTAGTTTAGCAGTGTCTTTATGAAGTGCCGTGTTTTGCTCCTGCAGTGTTGTCGCCTGTTTTTGCAGAGCCAGTGTCTGAGCATTCAGCTGTGCATTCTGGGAGTCCAGCTGCTTCAGGTGATCCTTCAATAGATGGTTCTCTGTGTGTAGGGATGCATTCTGGGAAACAGACAAACACTTGGGTCACCACACTAAGTATGGTACAACAAGAGTTGTACGGTACAACCCAAGTTTATGAGAAGAAAAATAAGTGATGATAACTTACATTCTTTTCCACGTCGATCAGACGATCTTTGAGTTTAAGCAGCTCGGCTGTGATTTCTTTCTGCTCCGTCTCCCATTTCTCTTGGCTGGTACCAGGCCTGCCCTGCTCCACAGCCTTCTGGGATATTTCAGAGTGGGCAGCCTCCTCCTCCTGCCTCTGCCTCAAAGCCTCCAGTGTCTTCTTCACCTGGAGAGGATGAGCAAACATGGAAACATGAGACGAGATGAATAAAGTGTATGGCAGAGACTAAGTCTCCATGCACTAACACGTGTCTGAGTGTGTACTGTGATCTTACCGATGTGAGCTCACTACGTAGCTGCTGGTTCAAGCTGCTGCTCTCCTCTAGGCGTGACTCCAGGCCCTGAATCTTTTCCTCCTTCAGTTCCAGGGAATTCTTCAGAGCTGACTCAATCTTTGTCTCAAGGATCTTGTATTTACTGTTTAAGGGTCAGTGAGGAATTTTAATGAGATGACCCACTTATTCCCACTTAGTCGTCTATAAACAGACTGAAATTACTTCATTTTTTATTCATGCTATTTATGTTATTAAGACTATTACAACTACAGAGAACACATGCAAGAGCAATCTGATAGCCCTCCTAAGCAATGCAAGCACACGTATTATGAAAAGCTAATGGAATGTGAACAGTAGTTGTAAATATATTTAGCTGATTAAATTTCTTTATGTCCTGAGAAATGTTGAGAAATGTCACCTTCCAGGCTTGTTAATCCTTTCTAATCACACTTTCCAAAACAGCAACCAAAAAACACAGAAGGCAAATGAGATACCAAGACAGAGATTTAAAAAAAAGACAGACAGAGAGAGACAGAGAGAGAGACAGAGAGAAAGAAAGAGAGAGAGAGAGAAATATAATCCAGTGCAAAGAGAAAACTCCTCCCAACTCTCCAGGGTACATTCCAAAAACATTAATAAAAGAGCAGTGTGGTTTCCAATGTGGAGTGTTGGTCTCAACTACTTTCACAGAAGAAATGTTAAATAAACTACTGGACACAGTCATGAGCTCCACTTCAGCTAGGGCTAGAGCCGACATGCACTGAAGCAGATTGTGCAACCAAAGAAAAGAAGAGATAAAACTAAATTTGATCCTAAAAACACACAGTGCAGAAAGAGAGATAAAAAATGATATAAAAAGGTTAGTACACAGTTAGTTCCTTCACTACTTCAACTCACCCAATCCATCTGGTAGAAGCATTCATAAAATAAACAAACAATTGAATGCCATCATGCATCTCATCCTCATATACAACCAGGAAACACTGAATTACTTATAAGATTGAAGTCACCGGAACGAACGTAATGAAATGCTTTCAGCTAAACGAATTTAAATAAGCAAATTGTTCAGTGTGTGAAAATTGATCACTGCTGTGGTTTTGCCACATTATTGGAAGAAATTAAGAGGAAATAGGCTATGTAAACACTTTAAACATTGGTAGTCAAGTGTTATTGTATAACAAATACAAAAGCAGATCATGCTCCAAAGTGCAAACTCTGAAACGTGGGGAAAGAGGGGTCAGCTAAAATATTAAAACTGCCACATTTAATATTTAATTAATTATTCAGTGTAGGACAGCAGAGTAAGTGGTATTTAAAACCAATTTTGGGTAAAACCAAGCTTAAGGCATTTTCACACCCAAGACCGACTCTATTTCTATTGTCTATCTCTATAGACAAGACTGAGTTCTATTTTCTACATCACTTCTGCCAGGTATAAAATCTTGGCAAAATGAAATACAACAGGCACAGTCCCTTTGTCCTTATGTTCATTAAAGTTGATTAATTAAACAATGTGTTTGTTTTTTATGTTTTGGAGTGTGGATGAAACCTTTCAAGCAGATGACCATTACATCTTTGACACTTTTCATTCACTCATTAATTTTCTTGACCACTTATTCCTTTTCAGGGTCACGGGAGAGCCGGTGCCTAGCTGGCAGCATAGGGCGCAAGGCGGGAACAACCCTAGACAGGGCGCCAATCCATCATAGGGCACACACACACACACACTCACACACTAGGGTCACTTTAGAGACACCAATCAACCTAATGTGCATGTCTTTGG
>JAOVYV010000002.1:10959017-10979270 GCA_025674545.1 Hassar affinis | reverse complement strand
ATATAAATACAAAGGTGTATTTTCAAACTAACACACCCAATAGCAGGTGCCTGTCGTGTCTTTCTTCATGTTCAAGCCTCTTTCTTTGACTTACCCAAACCACCAGCGGGGACTCCATGAAGTTCGCCATCAGCTCAGACACAGTTACATCCATTTTGAGAAAGCGCACTAACTTCCAAATAAATAAATAAATAAAACTAAACCTCCGCGAGGTGCCGCATGTCCTAAAGCCCACAGCGCTGCTCGGCGCAGGACAAACCCGCGCTGCGCGAAGTGAAAGCAAACTTTACAACCATTTTAATCCTTCACGCAGCAGAAAGATAGATGCTCCCTCCAAAAAAAAACGTGCAACTCAGAAATCAAACACCGAGGTACTTTCCGGGAAGTTGAAAGCGGCGCTGTGAGATGTTGCTTGATAAACATTCACGGCACCATTTCCTCACTTGTTCAGGGTCCCAAACAAAGTCAGCCGTACAATAGAGCTGAACGCACAATACAGCCCCATGTAAAAACAATCATACTAATAATAATAAAACAGGGAAAAACTATACACGCGTTTGTTCTAATCTGCAATCCAAACGCGGAATCTCATAACATTAAAATGTAAAAAAAATATTTAAAAAGTTATGGCCTGCCGTGTTTGTTGTAAAGGAATAAAGTTCACCTCCTGCTCACACGCTTCACTTGCGTTACTTTGTTGCCCAGCATTCAACCTGTGCTAAGCGTGAACAGCGGGGCACAAGGACACCCCAAAGAGCCAATCAGAAACAAGTCACCGCCTCCGGATTGACAAAAATAACCAATGAATGACAGCCGGGAGGCGGGATTCATTCAAAACTGACGTAACTAACAGACCGAACGGTATGGCAGGTCACTGAAGCGCTTCTTGCTCAATAGCGCCATCTGTTGGGCTCTACTACGATTTACACCTCATCCAAATGAATTAAACAGTCAAATAAACTTCACCTCAAATGTTTCCTGTCTTTAGATAGAGTAGATTTTAGATTGTATGGCATTTGGCAGACGCAAATCCTTATCCATAGTGAATTAATTATCTCATTTACTCAGCTGAGCAGGTGAGGGTTTGGGGTCTTTCTGAAGGGCCCAGCAGTGGTAGCTTGGCTCTGAACTCACTACCTTCTGCTCAGGAAGCCGACAGCTTAACCACTAAGCTAGACTCCCTTTACAAAAAAGATACACTGCCTTTATAAAAGTTAAACTACAGCATTGCCTTTAGGATATGCACATTTGAAATGTACAGTTAAAGCTTTACTCCTTAAAAGGTCATTATGGTCTAATTATATGACGCAAATCTTTGCGAAAGGTACGCAACATCCATCCACTTTTCCACAGCTCAAAAGCTCAATTTTATAGGGTGTCAGCCCAGCAACAAGGAAATCTATAGTTTAGTACTCTAGTACTACTAGTAAAGAAAGTCTATTATTTGTATAGCAAGACTTCATAGAACTGTAGGCACAGGTAGACTTCTATTTCCTGTTATCTGCAGTGCCCACACAAAAGGAAAGAAGTAAAAGTAGAAAAGGTAGATCAGAAAATGACACTGGTATGATTAACACAATGTTTCATCTCCTACTCAGTTTATTTTGACTGACAGTCTTTCCTGTGCTGTAAGGATTAAAAAGAAAGATCAAGACTGTGTTGTAACTCGACTAGCCAGATGAGGTAAGGGAGATACTGTTCTACAGGTTTACATTACAGTAAGGTATCAGTTGTTGCCACTGCATTACCTCTGCCCTGCAGATTTTAGTGTTTGTACACGCACACACACATCAACTCAGTTAATTTAGACAATTAGTGTGATCAGGTGTTTTAGGGCCAGTTAATACTTGGTAGGTCACCTACAGGATCTTCGAGAGAACGTTGCACAGTCCTCACACTGATGTTTGTTGAGGCCCCAGCATTGAATTCTGACATTACCGCCAATGACATGCATAGGTGGCATTGCTATATATCTTGCATAGTACCAGTTTTTCTGGTACTTCAATGTATACATGAAAAAATCGAGACATTCAAAACAATTCAGATTTGATTATGTATTATTTATGCATAAACATATAACTCTGTACCTTTTCCCTGACAAATCCACTAAATACCAGTCTTCACTGTCTTCTTATCCTCTCCCATGGCTTCATTTCCTCCTAATGTATGATACATTCAAATTGGTGTTACACATTCTTTCCACATGCATTCTGAAACTGAACGATTGCTTGGAACATCACCGACTCAACATTATATTCTCAAGTCTTTACAAAACATGGTTATTATAAGGATATGACTAAAACAAGAGACATGATGCATGCTTTTGATAGCTGCTATAAACTTAGATAAGTCAGTAAAGAGGCTGTGACCACGGTGGCGTGTAATAATAACATAGCACCATATTAAATAAACACATCCATTCATGCATTAGAAAAAATATCATTAGGCATATTAGAGGTTTTGGACAATTCTTAGTACACTTGCCATCTTGTTTTGTGTACTAAGGTTACTCCTAATTCCATGGGAAAAAACTAAACTTGAACAATAAAAAAAGTTTGTTGCCCACTGTGCTTTCTGCACTTGTATTAATTCTATACAGTAGTGTACAGTGTAAAAACCAAAGCTCCTGAGTAAACCTCTGTATGGCTAATTGGCATTTACAACAAACTCTGAAACGTCCAATTGTAAATTGTACATTGTATATTGTACAAGTTCCAACACAAAGAGCACAGTATCACATTTTACAACCATTTTGAGAAGTATGGCAAATTGAGAAAATGCTAAATATGTGATAATAAATGTATAATATTAAGAAAGCATGCCCAAAAGAGAGATCAAGTAATGCCAAAAAATTAAAGAAATAAAAAAAATCTTTAGTCGAGTGTGAAAACAAACATTCCTGTGCTTTTGTCTGAATGTGAATCTGTTATGTTTTAGGGAGAAATTATAAAAAAAAAAAAAAAAAAACTAAGCAAACAAGTGGACCATAGCAACAGTTCACTAGCATACATACAGGCACAAGTGTAATTTTCAATCATAGAAAATTACCATAATGTAAAAAAAAATGCATGTAGCATCTTAATATAAATCAGTCCATTTCTTCACCAAGCCACTGTCTGGTTCTGCTTGCTCTCTCTGAGGTCCTGACCTATTAGGGTCCTTCTCACTTCTTTTTGGTGAATAAAGTAAACCTCTTCTCCTTTTCCTTCTTGGCAGAGGGAACTTCTGAGGCTGGGGAGGATGAAGGAGGGGGCAAGGTCTGGGCTCGAGGTTCTGAAGGCCCTTCTAATGGCTCCTCTGTCACATACTCTGTTGCCTTCTCTATGGTCTGAGTCCAGATCTTCAGTTCTTCCTGTGAAAGTAATATGTCAACAAGCATATTAAAATGTTTGAATTAGGCATTTTAGGCATATGCAACAGAAACCAGTGTTTTAAGAGGAGGGTGGTTGGGGGTTCTGAGTTTCATGACATGACCAGAACATGTAGTTGCTAGTACATGCTAGTACAAAGTTTGTGGGCAACACACGTTACACAAGTTACGACCTTGCGATGTGCACATTATGTAAGATCAAAATGGTACCAACAGACTGTTTCACAAGTTAAATGTAACTACTGCACAGATACCTATAACTGATATTTTATTATTATTATTAGGATATAATTTTTTTTTACCATTTCAAAAATGATCTATCTTTTCCATGCAGGCTGGTAGCAAATGTGCTATGGCCTGTACCAGTATGTGGCCCTGTGCTTAGGTGACCGCTGCCCTAAAGTTAGCACTGGTTGTCCTTGGTTCTCCTTTGGTTATATTTTGGGAACCATTTTCTACTTTTCTGGAAATGTTCTTTTTTGATTAACAAATTCAGCACTGTTCCCCTAACACCTGTGAACTTCAAAACATATTCTCTTCTGGTTATATGAGAACCGACAAGGAACATTAGCCAAAGGTAATAAGGTACACAAGACTATATAAGATTACACTATATACCTCTCGGACAATGTTTGGTTCATTTAATTATTCGATGTGAGAAAACAAACAGAACCAAATACCACATGAACCAAAATTTCACTTTCACTGATTCTGATACGGTGACACAGTGGACCGGTGGGTAGCACCGTCACCTCACAGCAAGAAGGTCTCCCCGTGTCTGAGTGGGTTTACTCCAGGTACTCCGGTTTCCTCCCACAGTCCAAAGACATGCACATTAGGCTGATTGGTGTCTCTAAAGTGGCCCTAGTGTGTTTGTGTGCCCTATGATGGATTGGCACCCTGTCTAGGGTTGTTCCTGCCTTGCGCCCTATGCTGCCGGCTAGGCACTGGCTCTCCCGTGGCCCTGAAAAGGAATAAGCGGTCAAGAAAATGAATGAATGAATGATTCAGATAGACCTCTAGATAGACCACTGAAAACACCTTAACAATTGCCCGAATGCTGGGAGAATGTTCTTTGCACCATCGTGTGTTACCATGAGGACATTAGGGGAACAGTAGTAGCAGAGCTCACTCTGACAAAAATTTAAATTGAAAGTCCGTGACTAGTACTAACTGGCAACGAACACAGCCTGAACAAATATTTGCATGTTACATTTATTAAACTAGTGCAAGAAAACACAGAAATGAATGCACCGCTCAAGGCATACATTATGCATGCACGCTACATCCAGCGTAAAATGAAAAGCACCGTGCGCCATGTGTCTTCTTGTGTAAAACAGTGTTAAAAGTGCATTATGGGAAAGAACTGACCTCATCTCTACACTGGAAGAGGTATTCACTTCCATCTTCAAGCCTAGAAAATGCAGAAAACAACAGAGCATTGGTTCATGTTACAAAGAAGAAGTGAAAGATAGTAAAAAAAAAAATAGTTAAAAATTTGCAAAGCCCATGGTTTTTAATGGAAAAGAAAAAACACTTCTTCTTTTTTTTTACCTAAATTCTTACCTAGATTTCAATTTCCAAAGTGTTAAAAAGTAAATGAGATGTATCCTGCAGTAAGATAATAACCCTAAACACTGGTAAAACTAACAAAAGTTCTTTCATTAATATCTCATCCTTTTGGTATCTAGACCTAAATATAATCTTTGGCAGAACTGTAACAGATACAATATATGGCCAAAGATTTGCCAAGCAATCTAGCAGAGAACAAAAAGTGGGCTGTTGGAGCTGAATGTTTACAACTGGAATGATCCAAATGCGAATACTGAAGAAGTTGGATGCAGTTTAAAAGACAAGGGAAAAGGAAAATAAAAAAAGGGAAATATAAGCCTTTGAACTAATACTGCTTTGGTTTCTTTCAATATCAAGATCTAATATTTCCATATTTGTGGCTGCTTTGTCTTCTCCAGTCTGGCTTAGACCCCAAACATCTCAAGCATGCCATGGCACACTATAATAGCGTGACTATTCTTTTGCTTGAGTTGGATAATAAGCGGTACATATTGCTTTGCTTACCGCAGTTTAAACACCTGCTTCTTTTTCTTGTAACTGCTCAGAACCTCGCAAACAGCATTGCGGAGTGACAGTGGATCTTCTCCGTGGTACGTGACACTATGGCTAGAACTCTTTGCATCCTTGTAGGCTGAGAGCTGGCCAGGTTTTAAAACAAAGTAAATGCTGTTCCAGGACCTGAAATGAGAAGACAGCATTTGGCAGACACCCTTATCCAGAGTGACTTACTTTTATCTCATTTATAAAACTACGAGCAGTTGAGGGTTAAGGGCCTTGCTCAGGGGCCCAACAGTGGCAGTGGTGCTGGGGCTTGAACCTCCAACCTTCTATTCAGTAGCCCAACACCTTAACCACTGAGCCACCCCTGCCCTATTTTCTTTAAAGTAAGAGTGAATTTTGGAACAAGACAACACAAGTGCATTACCTATTGGATGCTTTTTTATTAGGTCCCTCCATCTCATGTTTACGTGTCAGGGTTCCCTCCAGCAGGACTGGCTGAGACTGTTTAAGCATGATGGGGAGAGTGGCAGCCTGCTCTGCCTCTTTGGTAGCCTGGGTGGATGTTGAGGGCTCCAGTTCCATAGAGCCGCTCTCCTGAATATCTGAAACGATGGGCACTGCTGAATCCCCCGCAGTGCTATCTCCATGGCCTGAGCTGGGTTCTACTGCTGCCATGCCAGACTAAACACAAAGGTGACACAGGTGAGAAATCAGAAAAGTTTGATAAATGACTATTAAAATATACAGAGATATGAAATAAAATGGAGATGGAGTGTTGTTCACTGACAAGAGACTGCTCCTCAATCGTATCCAAACGTGAGGATTCTTCAGCAAAGCCTGTGTCATCCCTCCTGAGAACCAAAGGTACAGGGTTAACGAAATGAAGCTATACAACCATAAACTGTCCGCAAAGTTTCTGACTTGAATTTTACCCGCTGTCCTTTTCCGCTTCCTGTCTGTACCGCTGCATTTCCTGCTGGTGCTTTCTGATTTCAAGCAGCTCAAGCTGAAAAAAAAAGCCATAAGCACATCTTCTCTTATACATGCAGCACATATTCACAGCTTCTCATCTCTTACTGTTGTAAGGCGCTCCAGTGCAGAGAATCGTTCCTCCCAGGTGGCAGTGGATTTCTCAAAGGCTTCATGCCTCTTGAGCAGTTTCTCTACCTCATCCACACATTGACCCAGGTCCTTACTGGCCACGTACGGCTCCTGAGCTATCAGCCAGGCTTCTGCTACAGATGCGTCCCGGGCAAACTGGCACACCTCTAACACTAGAGGGAGACATTAGCAATCATTTACAGGCTTATATCCATGACGGGATGCTTTGTGTTAAGTAAGTGATGATGTGTGAATAATTCAAGAGAACATACACAGTCTAAGCCAGTCCCATCTGTCATCCCATTTATGCATCATCTCCTTCCTCTTCTCAATTAGCTGCATCAACTTCTCTTTGATCTACAGGAGACACAGAAGAAAATAACACATTTAACAAGTCTTACTACAAAATCTAATATGAAAGCACAAAAAGCACTGCATCTCATTACCTCCTCGGAGTTCCTGTGCTTCTGTGCTAGTAGAGTCTGCCCTAACACCAAACAGTCGTTAAATTTTGGTCCACGAGTCTCGATCTCTGCACGGATCCCTTGGTGATACTTCATTAGCAACTCCACTGAGGACACGTCTCTAGAGTTGTGCACAAGATAAACACATTTAGAAATGTTTTCAGAGTTCAGGAACTCACTTTAATTCTCTATGATGATTGGAAGCCCCAGCTCACCTGGGTTTCTCCTGAGTTTCTATCTGCTGGATGATGCTTTCCATCCAGGCCATGAGGTCCCTAACCATGGTGAAAAAGCGGAACTTGTTCGCCGTCTCCTCCAGCTGTTTCCGCCTGCCCGCGCAGGCAGCCAGAAGACCCTTCCAGGCATCTAACACCTCTTTCTCTGATGCCTTGATGGCATCTGCCTGAACTCCAACATACTGGGCATGCAGACGAGCTGCAGTTTCCTGGAACTGCTGTACCTATATATATATGATAAGTCAAATAGAGTGAAATTAAGATGAATAATTCTTATAATTACTTAAAATTCTTTAAATTTGCATAGTGATCTACCTGCTTTCCAAGGGAGCTGATATCTCTCTCAAAGGCAGCATGAATGCGATGGAAAGACTCGGCCTTGCTGAAATCCTCTCCCAAATCTTCTGGAAGCTCATTCTGTTTCTCCTGAATCTGGACTATCAACTCCTCACCATCATAAAAGTACCTGAGCAGCAAAGCATGTTAGAAAATATTATTCGCTACGGCTTGTTAAGATTGCAACTATATGCTCAGGAATGCACATGAAATCATACTCATTATTTCTATATTATCATTATTCGACATTAGCAGTGGTAGCTCAGTGGACTATTGCTTGGAAGATGACACATTCAAATCCCAGCATCACTAAGCTGCCAATGTTGGACCCTTGAACAAGGCCATTAACCCTCAACTGCTCAATTGTGTAAGTGAGATGAAAATGAGAAGGGTGTCTGCCTAATGCTGTAAATGTAATCTTTACTCCCTGCTGGATAGTAAAAGTAAGTAAGTAAAACATTATGAACTGGTTCAATGTGAACCGTTAGTACTGGTTCAATTCGATCCACAACAACTTACTTAAACAAATCATAAGAAGAAGTGAGGAGCTGAGTGCGGGTGTCGATGAGCTCCAAGAGATCTGCCCAACTCTCGTTAATGCCGTCCTTCCATTCGGCCATAGTAGATGATTCACTATGGCCAGCTTCAATCAGTTCATCAATGATGCGATTCACAGTGTCCACCCGTTCCTGTCCCACAGTCCCGGTCTCCCTGGCAAACTCCCTGAACTTATCTCTCAGCATCTAAGTGTCATTTAAGCAGTCACATGGACTAATTATTATAACAGCAAATGCAGTACATTTATACCTGATACTTTAGCTTGTGCAAGAGTTCATTCAATACTTCATTAAACAGTTGATGTGTGTAAACCTCTTCAACATTACTCTGTGTTTGCATGGTGTGCATGTTCTGCAGTACCGTGACATGGTCCAGGTCCTGTCCCATCTCCTGGGAAGACGCCACCACATCACGCTCGGCAATCCACTGCTCCAGATCTTCCACCTCCCGACTCAGGAGGAAGTGATGGTAAGTGTGATCGAGGTTCCTCCTGCGCTCCTCAGCCAGGTCCTTCAACCCTGCATACTGTTTGTCCACCTGACCCTGCCTCCGGATGATGGCCTCCCTGCACAGGAAAAGGTGAATTTACAACCCTCCTTTTGTTAGAGATTATTTTACAACAATTGCAAACCTGGCATACCCTTCAGGATGCTCCTCAGCAAACATCTTCTGAGCCCGGTCAGCAAGCTTCTGCATAGGATCTGCATAGTCATCAACCACCTGCTTCAGAATCATGTGCCGCTTCAGCAAAATCATAGCGCTCTGTTCATCCTGGAAAGAATGGAGATTGGAAGATACAAGAAGCAGATCTTTAAAGTTCAAATAAATACAACAAATAGCCAACAAACATTTAAGGAAAAGGAAACTTTTCTGTGTAAAGTTTAGCAAAGTTGTCTGCCACTTCTTCCAGAACAGCTCTACCTTTGCTTTATCATCAGCAATCATGTAGAGTTCCTGTTCACCAATCCATGCTTCAGCTTCATCTGCATCATTGTAGTACTGTTGGGCATCGTGAGAAGCACTGAGTCGAGCTCGCCGTTTTGCCATCTCATCCTGCAGCTGTGCCCACGCTTCCTCCAATCTTGTCATTTCCTCAGACATATGCTCGGCCTCTTCTGTTGCTGGCAGCATGCGTCGACCCCGCTGCAACAACTCATCCACACGTGGCTGGTGACCTTCAATCTCTTTCTGGAGGCTCTGTGTTCGGATAAATCCGGTTAATGCCAACAATGATGCAAAGTGAAGCAGTTAAACGATTGTGATGTCGCCTCAAGGCAGACTAAGCCCACCTGATTCTTTTTCAGGAGCAGCTGGACTGTCTGTAGATTGTTCCCGTGATCCTGTGACATGGCCATAGGCAACCTCTCTTCAAGCCAGAGCTAAAACAAAATTGAAACAAAATATTACATGACTGGCCATTAGATCTCGGTGAATCCATCCTTCTGGAATTGCTACTCACTATCTCATCTGCCACGTCTCTGTAGAACTGGTACACAGCTTTAGCCGCCTCGAGTTTGCCCTTGCGTTCAGCCAGAGGTGTAAGGAGTTGCTGAAAGTTCCTTTGGATGGCCTGCTGCTCGGCTTCTAGCTCAGGCTGCTCTTCAGGTAAATGAACATGCTGCTGCACAGCCTCCTGCAGCTCGTCCAGCTCCCGTGCTCGGTCTCGCACCTGATTCTCCGTTATCTGCAGGAGTACAGGTCAGACTGTTTATAGAGCTTTCAAAACCTTTAACGAGAAATCCACACATTTTAACAGTATTGTCTTAGAAGTTAACCAGACTATAGGATGGTTCAAAAAGATGGACCCAATTTGAAATCAGTATATCTCTGCAACCATATGAACCGCCCATGAATGAAGCTCTTACCACTTGAAAGAGCGGGGCATAGAGTTTCAAATGATTACCGCTAGATGCCTCTCTCTGCTTACAAACAGCACCTAGCCTCAACGTTGGATAGGTCACACAGGACCCCCAAGACTTGCCACCACAATCTTGACCTCCAAGATCCCCAGATATGAAACCCTGTGAATTTTTCTTGTAGGGAGACATCAAAGACCATGTTTCTGTGCCACCATTAGTAATCTAATGATATCAAAAAGAGAATCACAGTAGTGACTCAGTGGAAGACGACACTTTGAGAGATATTTGGGACAAATTCTGTTGTCCTGAGGCAAAACTGGTGCCTCAATGTTGTCCATACAACAGGTGAAGGGCACATTTATAAAATACTTTCATAAAATGGTTACTAAAACTTGATGAATAAACTAATAAGCTAATTTATTAACTAATTGTAATTTGTTGTCATTGTAGCATGTTGCTACATCGTGTATCAAATATACTGCTTTGAAACTGAGTCCATCTTTTTGAAACATCCTGTATTTCTTGTATAAAGCAATTTGAGCTCATTATACATAAAATGGCATCAGTCTCTGGTTGGATCCTATACTCAGGTTACTATTTTTAGAGTTTCTGAGCATGATCTCCCCTTGTCTATACAGGTTCCTCCAGTTTCCTTTAACCTCCCAAAAACATACCAGTAGATGGAATGGCTATGCTACAACTGCCACTGAGTGTGAAGGAGTGTATGAATGTGGGCTTGCATGGACCCTGAGGTGGACTGGAGTCCCATTATTAGGGTACAACCTTGACTTATGCCCGGTGTTCCCAGGATGGGCTCCACCATGACCCTGACCGGGATAATGAGATTACTGAAGATGAATTAATGCACCAAATATGCACCATATTTTACAATGTTATTAAGTTGAACAAATATAATCTGTCCTAAAAATGAATCATCTTTTATTAGTGAGACTCTGAGATTGCTTTTTGTGCAAAACACAACACGGACACTCCTACATTCCAGGATGACAACTGTAGGGGACAAATGCTGGGTGCACAGGGACAAAAAAGTCTGTGTGTAAGTTGCTCAACAAGCACACTGGAACACTGGAACACTGGAACACTTTGACTGGCCGGCAAAATCATCAGACTCTAACCCCTTAGAAAAGTTTTGGAACAGCAGGTGAAACCCCAAAACAGGCACATATGTTATTCCTTTTGCTTGGTTGCACACTCCCCTGGCCAGTAGTGCAAATCCTGTGAGTAATCATGCTTGTCAATGTTGCCCACTTTTCCACTCACAGAATGTGTAATTTAGCGAGAGTGCATGGGTGCCGATTTTGACGTTTCAGATGCTGTTCCAAATAATGAAAAAAGATTTGCAACTTCATTTCCGTATTCAAAGGGGTTATAAACACCATGCAGGCTATTTGGCCCAGATTATACATATGGTCAATTGCTTTCTTTCAGAACTTGCAGCATGTGTGTTCAGATCTGGGAATGTGACATTTAATGGACACCACTGTCCAGAAGTGCTTTGTGCTAGTACAAAAATACGTCAGGGTGTAAGAACACTATCAAGCTAAAACACTGTCAGAGAGGAGACAGTGATATTTGACGCTGAATTGAATGTGTTTAATTCAAACCATAGCTTGGCTTCTTGGTGGATATTTCAGGGAATAGCTTATATTTGAATAGCTGGATAGTGATTATAAGCCTATAATAATGGAGTCCATGGAATTTATTTGGCAGATAATGGTGTCAGTGTTTGTCCAAAAAGTTTGAGACACTTGATTTAAGGCACTTGATTCCTGCTGATATACTTTAATTAACACAGAGAAAAGAAAACAGTGCAGAGGCACATAGGATGAACTAAAAAACTATGGCATGCTTTTTCCTCCAAATGATCATTATTTTGTTGACTAAAACAAGCATAAATGAATCATTTGTTCATATGAAATTGTTTTATTGTATTTCACTTAGATTTCAAGCATGGTCTTATAAACACCCACTTCATCACAGGATATTTGGATGGCTAATAGTTCCACCTTTGTTCTTTGAGCATTTTGTGAAAGAGAAACTTGGGGCGTTAGAGTGCCAGATAAAAAATTTTTGCACTTTTAAGCATTTGGATGGGTCCCAGAAACAACAAACAGGAAGTGGCATATCATCAGATTTCAACAGAAGTGTTTGGTATTTTCAAAAATGAACATGAATATTTACCTGATGCTTCTTGAGAAGGATATTGGCACTAGTAAGATCTTTAACCTCCTCGTCGACATCACCCTGGAGCTGCTGCTGCAGATTAGCCAACCACTTTTTCAAATCAGCCAAGCTCTGTTCGAACAGCTCAGACCGATGTGCATCAAACAGAAGCCGGGCCTTTTCCTGTGTGGTGTGTTCCAGCTTGTTCCACAGCTCATGAAGTTTCGTCAGACGTTCTGTCACAATGGGTTCAAACTCTGGTTTGGAGGTCTTCAACTCTGTACCTTCCTACATAGATGTACAAGGTTCAGAAGTTATATTTGGATTTTGTTGAATAGATTTACAGAGATTTAAGTGATCCATATTTTATAGTGAACTCAGACATTTCTAAACCTGGTCAATTTTGTTGAGCCAGTCCTTATTTGAAGCCAGTTCTGCCATGAAGGCCTGGTGCTTCTGCCATTTGCTGTGAAGGTTGCGAGCCTCATCATATGAGGTGTCCTGAGCAGTCAGCATCTTCTCATTTATCCACAGAGTGAGCTGAGAGATCAGGCAGAGATAGGAAAGGATGTGTATTAAAACTAAAGTGATTGAGAAAAGCTCTAATGCTAGAGAAAGCTATCTGTACTATGTTTGTTCAGATCCAGTAGAAAGTTCACTTACATCCTGAGTGTTCTGAAGAAAGTGTTGCAGGTCTTTGTTGTCTCTGAGTTTCCCGAACACGTCCTTGGCTTTCTCTTGGTTCTTCTCATATCTGCAGGAACATACAAACACACATTAGGCGATTTTCCAGTACATATAAATGCATAGCTCACAGTGAGAAAGTCTCACTATCTCTAGAAAAAAAGCTCTGCTGTTCCAGATGAGCACTTTTATTTTGAGATCAATATCCATCAGGACAGGCGCCCAGCTCTCACTACAGCAGACGACCTCCACTTATGGGAAAAATATAACCTTCCTCTCTACTGCCTAATGCTCTTGTCTCAATGCTGACCCAAGAACGGTGAGATTACACAGCATGTTTTAGTAATATCCCTAACACTAACTGCTACAAGAGGAACCCATGGACACTTTTAAAGCAGTTTAGACTTGGTTACTTTTCTTATCCTGCTCTACCATAGCAGATAACACCCACAATACACCTACAAAACACTCATACACCCATAAAAGGCTTAATACCTGAATAGTTAAATAAAGTGTCTTAGAATGGTGGGGTGGGGGGGGTCTCCAGAACTAGAACTGAAAATCACTGGCATTGTGTCTAATGATGTATATTCTAGTTTAACAGACAAAGTGAGAATATTTATGGCTAAATACCACAGGTCAAATAAAAGATATAAAAAGCTTGTACACACAATTTAATTTAAACAGAAAATATGGTCAAAATTATTTAGCACAAACATGATTTAATTTTTCTGACCTGTCTCGGACAGAGTTGATTTTGTCCTCTACTTTCGGTGAGTATAGGTTTCCACTGTCTACCAGCCTTTGACCTCCTTCTAATGTATTTAATATTTTGTCCTCATTAGCATCCATAGTAGTAACAAAATCCTCATGCTTCTTCAGAGCCTTCTCTGCCCCATCAAGCGTGTCAGGCTGTTCCAGGTGAGCCAGAACGTACTCCTAGTAAGGGTAAATGCACAAAAGTTTTGGTATTTGGACTATTGGTTTGACTGGCCAAACAGCTAATAAAGGTTGGCAATATACTTACCTGGTTGTTCAAGATGGTCTCAGATTGCTTTGCATCTCTTGAGAACTGCTGGAAACCCAGGCTTTGGTCTAAAAAGTTCTTCCGGCTGGCCCACATTTTTTGCAGCTCATCCCAACCCTTATCTACACCCTTTAGCCTCTGATTCAGCTCTTGGTATTGGGCATCTTCCTCTTGGTCATGAGTGACAGCTGCTCCAGTCTCTCTAATGCTGTGGTAGTCCTCCTCATGGCTATCCATATCATCTTTAAGTGCATCATGAAGATTAAGGAGTTGCTCTGCCTCTGGCAGGCTGGTAGGCATCTCCTCAGATGCAGTGGCCTTTTGTGTCTTGAAAAGCCAGGACTGAAAGTCTTCCAGGTTCTGCAGGAAGTTTTGCAACTTGCTTACTTCACCGAGAGAGTCCTTTCTGTCTTTTAGTGTTTGTTTTAATGTCTCCCAAGCTTTGTTTAGCTCTGCTTGTCTAGCCAGGATGTCACTGGCATTCTCAGGATGTTCCTTGACAAGTTGTTGGGCCTCACCATGCAGGAAGTTCAGCTTATCCTGAATAGCAGCCAGGTCTCTTTCAATGCCGTAAAGTTTCCTTTGGATAGTCATGACAGCGGCCAGGTCATTTCCAAGGTCCTGCGTAGACTCGATGACTCGTGTCTTGTCTTTGATCCATGCTCCAGTTTCATCACACTCAAGCCCATAGTTGTGAAGACTGAGTGCTGAATCCACCTTATGCTTCTTAATTTGGACCATAGCCTTAAACTCTTCCCACCTGTGAGGGGAGTGTAAGTTATTAAAGTCATGTGATATCTAATGATATTTCTTAGGGCTAAATTGATCATGCATGGCTTGAGAATGGTTCTTACCTCTTATTGAGATGAGTCTGACAATCCTTCACCTCTTTGAATCGTGGGTGCCTGCTGTCTTCTAGCTGCTTAGCTGCTTGGTTGATGTTGTCTACCTGTGTCTGCATGTTGCCCATTTCTTGGGTAAGGATGCTTAGCCTGACAACACAAGAAATTATTCACATAAGAAACCTGCACAATTGAAAACTCTTTATCAAAGTGTCACCATACAGTCCCTGGGAGGTGGAATTTCAGTGGAATGGCATGTGTGTCTTAAAATAAGAAGTACTAAATACCACTCCACCACGAAATACTTGACACATTCCAACCAGGCTGGGCTTGGAACATGCACATACCTATTCTGAACAACCTCCAGTTCTTCCAACTTGTCCGGTGTTTCCAACCCCACCAGCCATGTCTCTTTCTGACCCATCCAGAGCTCACAGGCATCTGTCTCACTGAAAATGGTATACAGTGCCATAGTGTCCTCTAGTTTCCTCTTTCGCAGGTCTGAGAGAGACAAGAGATCCATGTAGAGATCCCTAATGTCCTTCAGACGTTGTTGGATGTTAGGCGTGTTCTTAAGATCCTCAGGCAGTGAATTGGCCTGTTTGGTCAAAGCATCAATGGTGGCTCCATTCTTAACTGCCTCATCATTTAGGTCACGATGCCTCTTGAGCAACCTCTTAGTGGTGTACTCCTCATGCCCGATATCTTCACTTCTCATCTGCCGTATGGCATCCAACAACCAGGCCTTAAGATCATCAGCATCACCCTGGATCTGGAAGAAACGCTGGGTGTCCTGGAGGTTCTGCTTGCGGAATGCGGCCAGCTCCTCTAGTTGCTGCCATTGCCTCTGTACATCATCCATGCGCTGCTGCACCTCTGGGGCACCAAAATGCTTGGCTTTCACCATCTTCTCACCTTCACCCATTACCTGCTTCAGGTGATCACGCCGAGCATCTAGCTCATCTTCAAAAGCGCTGTGTTTACTCTGCAGCACCAGCACGCTGGTCAGGTCCTTGCCATAGTCGAGAGAGGAAAATATGTGTTCCTTTTCACGGATCCAGCTCTCAAGTTCAGCTATCTCCCACAAGAAGTTCCAGAAACGCCGAGACTGCTCCAAACGGGCCTTGCGTTGTGCTGCAAGTGCACACAGTTCCTGATAACATAGGTCTAAGTGCTGTACCCTGTCTTCAATCACTTGGGGGTCACATGGTTTGTAGCCTGGTTGAAGAGGCAGAGAGCAGAAATTAATAAAAAGTATAGTCAAAACCATATATATTTAAATATTGAAAAGATTGTATCCTTAGGAATGCACCATTTTGATGTTAACTGTGCATGATAATAACATAACAGCATGTTACTAGCATGAGAAGTGTAAATAATTCTACTAACTGTCTCCATTTGCAAATTTGAGAGCAGCTGCATTAGCAGAGCTCACTCTCTCTGCTTGCACCGCGATATCTGCCTCAATTAAAGCATGCTTCTGCAGAAGGTCCTCCACCTCCAACAAGTGCTTGCCAAAATCACGCGACTCGAGACGAGCCTGTTTCAGAAAAACTATTAGTGAAGTTGCAATCAAAATATATACAAAGACCCTGACCTAAAAAATGTTTCTATCTTTCTCAAAAGACAATCATTTTAAAGCTTAAAAAAAACAAAGAAATTTCACGACACAAATCAAAACCGACTTATACCTTCATCTCATCCATCCATTTAATGATATAAAGCATCTCCTGGAAGATTCTTTGCAAGGTGAGATTTTTCTCCAGACGGCCCCTGCGAGCACTCAGAAGCTCCTGGAGGTAGTCCCAGAGCCTCAGGATATTGTCTTTCCTCGCATCAATCCGTTTAGCATCATGGTACTTCTCTGTCTCCAGCTCTTTAGACAAGGCCACCAGGGCTTGTACACGCTCCTCATATGCAGCAATGTCCGTCTCAATGGCATCGTGCTTTTTCTTTGCCGCCTCTACTGCTGATAGATCATATCCAAAATTGTCCTACAACGTAAAGGTACATTGAAGTACATTGTTTACTGTAATATTGTGGCAGGTGAATTTGATATCCTCATTTTTTTAAAATCATATAGGCAGCACATTATACCTGTGCTACCAGTTTCTGGTTCTCCTGCAGCCAGGTCTCTCTCATGGCAGCTTTTCTGTCAAAGCGACGGGCCATTTGTTCTAGCTTTTCCTGCCTGATGAGCTCATCTCTAAGCACCCGCTCTCGCTCATGTTCAGCCCGCTCCAATCGCTCCCATGCCTGGGACAGGTCATAATTATTTACACTTAATAATAACTAGATATAACTAATTTTACCAAAATTATTATTGCCTTCAAACTATATATACATTAAAATAAAAAATCTCAAAAATCTAGGATCTCAAAATTCAAACCAGGCATCTCACCCTGTTGATGTCTGCCACCAGCGCACCCTCTTTAGGGGTGTAAACCTTCTGATTGTTGGCTCTCATCCTGCTCTGGATTGTGAAGAGCTGCACCTCCAGGTTTCCCTTCTCCTGGAATCTTTACAGAGATTAATTGGGATTAAATGTGTGCTAATTCAACATCACTGCATAGGTGAAATGTTTAAATACGTCCATTTTTGCTCTTACTTTGGAGGCTTCTCTACAGTACGGTATGAGTTGAAGGCTTGTAATTGTTGCTGGACTCCATTCAGAGAGTTTGCAAGTTTGCGGTTGTTCAGGATGATGATGGTCTGTTCAATCCATGTTAACAGGTCAGAGGAAAGTGTCTCATACATCCTAATCATATTCTCTGTCTCAATGGCCTGGTCCAGCACCTGAAGAACAACATGCCTTTTCAGCATAAATTCGCTTTGGATAAATCCCACATACTCACTCAGGGATAAGCAAACCCATACGTACGTATGTACGCCAAAATGGAAATGCGCTCACCTTCCCAATTCGCTTGCCTTCAACTGCCAGAGCTTTCATCTTGGAGAAGTAGTGATAGAAAGCAACAACATACGTGATGATGGATTTCTCATCTGGGTTCTCAGTATACACATCTGCAAATGACAGAACACATAGAGATTAACTCTGTCAAACAGAATCGCAGGAAAGTTAAAGTTTATTTGTGTTAGTAGTGTTCGGTATGAAGATATCTTTTTTTGCCTTCTGGGTCCAGGAGTTTGGTGACTCCAAGGTTTCTCTCTGCCACATTGAAAGCTTGCTGAAGATTGTGAGTTGGATTAGATCTCTGCAGGTTGCCATAGTCAACCAGATCTGGCCTAAAGGAATGAAGGATTAGCACATTTGAAATGTGTGACAGATATTTCTCTTCTTGGGCAGGATTTGATTAGTTTGCTTTTGTTTCACTGCACCTGTGTTTGTGTATAAGGGCATTAAAAGCTAAGCCATCCTTCCAGCTTGTGGTGAAGTTGGTGACATTTACATTCGGATACCTAAGAATACAAAAGAGTATTGAGTTAACATCCATAGGATACTTTATATGATGTATGACATCCTGATAGCATCGAAATGAGCAGTAACATTTACCCAGCAGTCTTCATTTGACACCAAAGCAGCAAGGCGTCTTTAGCAGAGCGTGTCTCCTGCTTACCCGTCACGTCTGTCTCTCCTACCTCTACTACAATGTCTTGAATCTGTGAGACAGGAAGAAAGCGGAAAGCACATGAGTACAAACTGGTAACCTGTTTCACGTTTTGCAAAAATATCAAATGTTATTGATAACACTGAGTCAGCAAACGTTTATCATTTTCAGTTAACATTTGATTAATGCCGTCCTCCTTCCTCCACCAAAAATGTTACTGTCCCACATAACGCCACTTAATTAGATCGTATGGAGGTTTCTGGGAGATATGCATGGATTGAAAGCTAAAAATGGAACGCTCTCTTTTATATTTTCGGTTCCTTTAATCCCAGTGAACAATCCAGACTAAAGAAAAAGTACTCAGCTACTTCCTTTACTCTGTTCTCCTTTTCTTTCATGTGGAGGGAAATTATGCAGCAGATAATATAGTTTGAGTGTGAGTGGAGCGAGTAATTAAAAATAAAAACAAACCTAGAAATACTTTGTTGCTGTGAAGTCAAATTAAATAGCATGGATAAACATGGTGACTTGGCAAACTGTTATATAAGTAGTGGGACATTTGAATAGCTTGAAGACAGTTTCACACTTTTATTTAAGCAACCTTTTACTCATTCATATGACTACTTTAATCTCACAACATGGTTATTTAGCTCACCTGGAAGCGTAGAATGATTGTCCAAATAAGCCCCAGGATAAGACGGTGGTTCCCGTCTACAATATCATGTGACCCCATGTTCTCCAAATGAACCCTCTGCTCCCTTAGAAACTGCAGGGCCTTGTCTACATTCTCCAAACAGTGAATCCTCATTCGACCTTTAGTGGGCCTGGGCTAGAAAATGCAAAAACAAGTTACAGGATGCCGAAAAGTAACTGTGTATCTGTAAAGTATTAACATTAATATATCATTCACTTCAGCCTCGCTGCATCAGCAGATACTCACCAGCCTTTCTCCCGACAGAACCTCAAGTAGTTTAATGAGCATCCTCCCATCCCGCAGGTCGAGATAGAGGTCGGAGATACGGCAGCTGACTCGAGCCAGGATGGAGTTTACCCATTTTGTGAAAGTCTTCTTTTGCACTGCTTCTCGCTCATCTGTTGTGCACAATGAGAGGAAACGAATTCATTAATCTTGGCCAAACCAAAAGTGCTTACTTGTTTTTTTCCTCCTTTGTCCATATGTTCATTTTTATCATAGATTTATGACTTTGGGACCTTTACAGATATAAGAGGACCACAGAGGCGTCCTAAAGAGTACAAGAAATAAAATGCTAAACAAAAGTAAAAAAAAAAATACAATTCACAAATATGATTATGTCAGCTTGGAAAGATCATAAACCCTCCCACCACTGAGCTCGATGCCTTAGATCTTTCCAGTTAAGTAGCAAATGAAGTAGTATTTGCAGTATTTCAAATGATGTTCTTATTTATATCTCACCACTATGTTTCTCATGGTCTTTCCAAACACAATCTTAAATTAAATTGCATCAGGCTTTTATTAATGATTCAGTCCTCATGACAACAGAGGTCAGGCAGCAGAAAGACAGTAAGAGAGAGAGAGCAAGAGAGAGAGAGCGAGAGAGAGAGAGTGAGAGACAGAGAGAGAGAGAGAGAGAGAGAGAGAGAGAGAGAGAGAACACATTTAATGGTACTGCAGAAAAATGGCATTAAGATAGAAAAGCATTAGAACAGGTTACAGGGCCTGAGAGTAAAGACCCATGCTTTTATGCTTTTCCTCTCTGATACCCATGAGACAGCAGCCTGCCCCCTTTACCCCTTAACTACAAACAAACAGCACTCAGTGCAGACGTATTGTGAAAACATATACATGTCACTCTTCCACAAAATAGATAGACAGACAGACAGACAGACAGACAGACAGACAGAGAGACAGACAGACAGACAGACAGACAGATAGATAGATAGATAGATAGATAGATAGATAGATAGATA
>JAOVYV010000002.1:10919074-10935819 GCA_025674545.1 Hassar affinis | reverse complement strand
ACTAAGCACTCTTGTAAGTCGCTCTGGATAAGAGCGTCTGCTAAATGCCATAAATGTAAATGTAAATGTAAATGTATTTTGCAAAGAAGAGTGAGTCAAAATTTCCCCATAAGGTAAACGACTCATTTAGACTCAGGTTTAGATTTAACCAGGATTACTAGTAAACTAAATTTAAAGCATGTTTAATGTTGCAATAGCATTAGCAGGATTAGATAAACCTTGATTTACTCCAGGTTAAAAGGTAAACCATTTTGACGCAATTGAGACTAAGACTTTAAGACTTGAGTTTGTCTGCGGGTTGCATTTTTAACTCACCTTTACAGACTGTGCTAGAGCCTGCTGCTCTAATCTCCGCTTCTCCTGCTCCGTCCTCTCACGTAGCCGTGCTCGCGCTCTGGCAATCTCCGTCTTCGCTTCCTCACGTGCACGACTGTAGTCACGCAGGAGGAGTTCAATATCAGTGGGATACTGACCCTCTCTTCTCGGTGGATCGGGAACCCTATGAAAGAATTCATTCAAGTCGTTTAGGGAAATCATAGACTAGATATGTAATAATACTCTATGTCACAAATTAATAAAACGAGAATGTGATATATAATTGAAGGAAAGGGCCTGGATTAATCTTTTACCTGCTCATCTCCACTACTTCCTTGCGTAGGTTCTGCAGATATTCTCGCTGCCGGCTGGGTAGATCCACAGTTCTGTGAGACTGTTCTGTCAAGTGATTTGATGAGTTTGATGGATGCTTGCCGGGGCTGAGACTTCGAGCTCGACGGGACGTCTGAAGACGATCTTCTCTTTCCTTCCTTAAGCCATCAATACTCCTCCTGTGCCTGAGGAAATAATAACAGGCAGTATTCTTATAATGCCATAGCCCTGTTGATTTCTCCATTCTGACTGATGTTGATTCATTTTCTATAGCAGTGCAGCTTGGACATCAGTTTCAGCTGCAAGGTAGCTGAGTGTTTTGTGAGATGTTTATTTGGCATTTTTGGAAGAAGCTTCTAAACTACGCTTTGTAAAGCTTAGAGGGTTTTCTTGGTAACATGCTTCATTTTTGTCTCATTAACTTCAAAAGAAAGAGAAAAGAAAGGAGCTTGTGAGGAAATATCTATTTATTTATGTCTGTTGTAACAGACAAGGATAACTTGGAATTAACTTGTTTCAAAAATATTCAACAGCATTGAAGATAACTATAAGCTGATAAAACATACATGATATTAATATATTTAATATATTTAAAATGGTGAGGGTTGGCACATTGCTATAATATAAGAGAAATAATACAATTCAGGAAGTACTGTTATTGGAAATCACAACCCCTGATGTTGATTGTTTCCCTATAACAGCAGTGTTTTATTCCATACATGCCATTCTGGTGTCAATGTACAGTGTATAAGCTCTTTATTATTTAGTAATCACTTTTTACAAGCATAAAACACCCACCTGTCATACAGCTGCTGTTTGTTACAAATGTTAGACTCTGTTCTGGAACTGGAGTTCAGCATCTTTAGCAAAGTGTCCGTCTTCCCCAAGCCATAGTGCAGCTTGGCCTCTGTGAGCTCTACACTGAGCGGATGAGGACTCAAATCTAGCTGCATAGAGGCGAGTACCTGCTCCCGTTCCTTCCGCAGTCTCTCTATTTCTCTGCTACGATTATCTCCTGATTCCAAGAGCTCAGCTTTGTACCTATACCCAAGACTCTCTGATTCTGCTGAACGTCGGTGAAGGCTCTGTGTGTTAATATCTGGGGATTTCTCCACAGTTGTTTTGTTTTCATTAGTGATCCTGGCTGGTGGCTGCTGGTTGATGCCTGACCAGTTAGTGAACTTGTTGTGCATGGGCAAGTTTTCAGGAATCAAGTAGTCCTCTTGGAGTGGACCGGTTTCAGTATGCGGGTTAATGCTGATCAGGATGTCTGTATTGCAGTCACTCAGTGCCAAAGACATGCTGTCTTCCTCTTGGTGTTGGAGAGTGTCTTTGCTCAGTTGACTCCAGCATATATCTTTATAGAGTCTGTGTTTATATTCCTGCATGCTGCTCCTGTTGCTTTGATTAATGGGTGTTGAGGATTGTAATGTGTTTTGGCTCAAGTCTACAGGTTGCCTGTGTTTGACAGAAGAAGAGTGACTATGAGTCCGAGGTCTGCGCCAAACGACTTGGCTTGCTTCTTTGCTTTGCACTCCATTTTGTATGTATCTGCAGGATGAGGCTTCTGCATTGTAGGCATCTGGTTCACCTATATTTATACAACTGTGATTACTTACGTTCTCAAGAGACTTGGAGGACACAGATTTGTTTTCAGTTTGGTATGTGTAAAAATTATCTGCTTGATACTGTGGCATAGGTTTACTGGTGGACACTGGTTTGTTTTGTGGTGGATTTCTGGTGGTTTTTGAGAGCGCCTCAGTAGGTATGCAAACTGTACCAGATTTGATTTTCCTTTTTTGTAAATTTGTCACATCCACAGTGAGAATAGGTGAAGAGGCACGGTCTATTAGCAACACCCTTTTATCAGAGTTATTCTTTGGCTTCATTTGCTGCTGCCTTTGATTGTCTAACAGTTCAGAAGAGCATTTCCTCTGAGCACAAACTGCGGAAGTGTTGGAAGCTTTATGGTCTACTGTGACAGGGCTGAAAGACTGCTTATTTGGTGCAACACTTTCCAGAGAGAGAAGTTTTATAGTGTCTAATTTTCCACCAAACTGCACAGAGGAAGGTGAGCTTCCAGGACGCAAGTCAGGCATGCTTTTAATAGTTTCAAAAGTCTGTCTGCTGTCACAATGATCCTTAACAGCTTTGATGACAACATCTTGCTTTGGTATATTGCAAACTTCTGAGCCAATAACTTTGACGATCACATTGACCTCATGGGATTTGGGTTTCTGTATGGATGGGGTACTCCTGGGAACTTTGTTCTGTTTCAATAGCAGTGCAATGTCCTCAGTTTGGATCCCAACATCTATGGCTGTTTGGGTGGTGCCATCACTTTTGCAATACTTGTCAGGGCATACCTTAGAAACTTTACTGCATGTTTTTAATGGGGAATCATTTTTCATAGAACTTTCCCCAGTTCTCATACACTGAATGTTGCCCAGAAGATCAGAAGTGCTGACAATCAACTCAGAAAGATGTTCAGACATGTTCTGTAGACTTGTCCATGTGGTGGATGTTCCATGCACCTGTCTGGACACAGGAACCTGGGTACTACTCCTCCTGTGTCTGTTTTTCTTCTCCGCATCTTCATAAAACTTGATGGTCTGGGTACCATGGTCACATTTTCTTGAAGCTTGCTCACTTTCCTGACTTTCATGTTCAGAAGAGTAGACCAGCACTATTTCATCTACTTGGCCTGAGCTGCTTGCCAAGTCTAAGGTGTCATTACAGGAGTCACTGCCTGAAGCTGTTAAGATCTTCTCATTACTAATAACTGGGGTATGAAAGGCTTCCCTCAGCTTGGGTTCTGTGGAAATATGTTCTTTGGAATTTTCAGTGCTACTCAATGTGCTAGAGAGCCCCTTTTGGGCTGCATACGTGCTGAGATGAGAATTAAAAGGAGAATTCTGGACATTCAACCCATTGTCCATGCTACAGCATCTGGCTATGCCATTGCTACAACTTTCAATTGAGGAAAGTTGACTGGATATATTGACTGCACTTCCAAATGGCTGATTTTTGTATGCATCTTTAAATATCTGATCCTTTTTTCTTGTATGAACAAAGGGGTTGATGTCACTTGAACCAAAATGGAGAACAGTTTCTCTATTTTGGATGGAATCATTCTCAAAAGATTTTGCTCTTTCATGGTTATTTTCATGAGATATGCATTTAGGAGAAGTGCTTCTGCTTAATTTCACTGTTTCATCATCCTTTGACAGAACAGGAATATTAAATCGCTTTGCCATAAGATGATATTTTTTCTGCCTCGCTTCCTCTGATACATCAGTGGCAACATTTCTGATGCAAGGGTATGGATTATCTGAGCCAGTCCCATAAGAGTGATGATGTTTCGATTTTGATTCTATTGATCCTGGTTTAATTTCTAAACATGGAGATATACTTGATTCATCCGATGAGCTGTTTCTGTTTTCAGTTGTTGGTCTTCCAGGAGCAGGTGTGCCAGGTATAGCAGGATTAACACCACCACATTTATGCACTCTAGATTTAGCTATCTCATCCAAGGATGAATCAGGTGTTGACTCAGTGGATGAACTTGGAGGGGCTGTAAAATGGGCTTTCCTGTATCGCTTTGCCTTTCCTCTCTGCCGCTCTTCATTAGTCCTAGAAAGTACGAGTCTTGAATTATTTACTGTTGCATGTTGTTTCCCTCCAGTAGCTTTTTCAGTAGATTCAATTTTAACTTGATGTTCCTTTGGGTTTAATGACCTAGATGCTGAAAATTTAAGCTCCACTGTATTTGCCTCTCTCATGCCTGTCTGTTCTGGTCTTTGTACAGACTTAGAAGGGTTGGATAAGTCTTGCGGCTGCAGTTGGTCTAAATGCTTCATTGCTTTTTGAACAGTCACACGCTGTTCCTGAGTTCTCCTTCTATGCAGCATATGGTCTTCTTTACACAGTGTTTGATCTTCATTTTGAGGACAATTAGAGGGCTTTTCACTCATAATGGCACTTTGGATGATTTGTGCTCTTTTGTCTCTCTGCAGCTCTGAAGTACAGAATGCTAGAGCCTGGCGAGATTTAGAACCTATGGTCTCTTTATGTAATTTTCCAGAACAATTGTGGATTTCAAGGTCCGTGATTTTTTCATTTAAAATAGTTTTGCTCTGTCCACTATGCAATTGTTCTTGTACGATAAAACTATTTTCTTCTCCAGAACATTCTTGGTGTTTTTTAAGTGGTCTAGAATCAGTGGCCTGGACATTTTCAGCTTTCTCTGAATTAAATGTGTGTTCATTCTTCTTTTGAAATTGAACTGCTGACTCAAGATGTGCAACACTGTTTAACTTCACCACCTGCTGAAAGTGGGCAGCCATATTTACTTTGCATGCTTCCACAGACATCACTGGCTCCTTAAGCATGTCCGAGGCCACATGGTCTGCCGCTGCTTCTGAGCAGCGATTGGACACTGTAACATCACCAACATCTCTTGGGACTTGTGAAATGCTGTTTTCTGCAGGATAAATACCCAGCTTCTGTTGTGCGTATAACGAAAGCTCAAATCCATCATCTTCAGTCCTTGCAGATGTTCCTTTAGATGTTGGATTGTGAACTACTTTATTACTGGATCCAGTTTCTGTTTCTATCAGAAAGAACTGATCGTGTTCCTCAGTCCCAGTGACATATTCAATAGATGAACTTACTTCAGGGCTTTGTTTACAAGACATCAGTGTCGGTTGTATAGTTTTGTTACTTTCACTGATCACTTCATCGATTAGAACATCTGAATCCCTTGTAATTAATGATTCTGGATGATTATCAGTTGGTACCTCACACTGGAAATTGTTTGCTTCTGGTAACTTTATTGTCACATTTTGCAGCACAGGTCCATATACATTATGATTGTCTGAATTTTCTATTTGAGCACTGACGTTCTTCACCAACAAAGATGGACAACTGCTAAGGATTTCAACTCCCTGTTGGACTAATACAGCTTCTTTCTCAGGAAGTTGTTTTTCTACATATTTGCCTCTCACGCAGTCGTCTGGGTTGTCCACATTCACTCGATCACCAAGAGAATATTCAGGAAATGTGTGAGACCTGTCCAGTTCTCCTTGTGAGCCCTGTTTATTCTTGTTCTGAGCATGCTTAAAATCATCAGTGTTTGTTGCTGAGGATGTTTTGCTATTGGTCTCCAGTTCTTCATTAATATCTTCAGCACCATCAGTTTGCAGTGACATATTCAGGTGTTCTTTCACCACTTCTGATATCTTGTCATTTATTGTAAAGCCAATCTTTTGCAACATACTGCTCTGAAACACTCCTTTATCCGCAACCATAATATCAGGAAATTCTACATCTGGTGTACCATGGATTTCATGTTTATTCATGAGAACAGTAGACACGTTCTCTTCTTTCGTCACTCTAGACGCAGGACTGTCTTCAGAGGTATAAGTGGCAAGAGAATTATTGCTGATATGGTAGATGTTGTTATGATTGTCCATAGACTGTCCAGTTTTAGAATCTTGTAGAAAGGATTGGGACAAACTGGGAGTTATCTCTCTTTCCGTGGATAACAGTTTGCCTGTTGAGTCTCTGCTGATGAGTTTATGCACATTATTTACAGCAGAATCACCTGGAACAAGGGACTCAACACAACTTCTCTTTGGGGTTTTCAAATTGCCTACTGAATCATCTTGAGAATCTTTGCTTCTTTTTCTTGAGTGCACATTACAGGATTCCTGCTCAACTTGAGCATCACAGGGTCTTAAAGAATCAGCCACTTTGTTGGCACCATCAGACTTGAGGTTCATTTCAAAAGGGTAATCTGTTGTGTTTCTTGCATTATAGCTCTCTGACCATTTTTCTGTGCACTGAACCTGATGCTCACTCACCTCCTTTTCAACATGGTTAGTCAGATTCTCCACTACACCTTGTGGCTCACCTTGAAAATCATTTTCTATTTTTAAACTGTGTAGTGGTTCCTTATTGGAAATGCTCTGCTCATTGCTGCATTTCAAAGCATTTCCTGGTTGAAGTGTACTATGAGAATGCTGACTTTCTAGATTTGTTTGTCCAACACATTTTGAGACAATATCACCGTTTCTAGAGGTTGTTTCAATGGCGTAACTTTCTTCAGACTGCGTTTCTTGCTTTGATTCCATAAAGTTATTTTGTGGTGCAAAACTTGAACCGTGGACACTCTCATCACCTGATGGGATAAGTTCAGTTTGTTTTATGGAATTGCTTTTTAAGTCTTTATCAGGGGATTTTCCTGGGAAGCAACCTGAAGAACTCAAACCAGACAGAACAGCGCTGTCTTTAGGAGATGCCTTGACCACTAGCATGTCAACATCATTTGTTTCTAATGGTGTCAATTCTGGTAGTGGTGCTTGGTTTGTGCACAATGTGTTATTGCTCGTTGTGTTCTGAGTGATGGAAGCCTCTGCAGACGTGTTCAGTGCTTCAGAATCACTCAACAGCCCATTATGACCTTGCACTAATGTGCATTCGGGTGTAGAACAGGTTGTAGAGGTAAGATCGTTCAAAAAATAGTCTAAGACTGTTTCCCTTTCAGAAGATATGTGACTTTGTTCCTTAACTGTCACATATTTACCTTGTGTAGAATCGAAACAGGGTGATATTTGGTCTTCAGATCCAGGTGTAGCACCAGACAGCTGTAGACTAGTCTGGGTTTGGCTGCTACTGGTCTCTGATAGTATGCATAGTTTCAACAAGGTCTCTGAGTCCATAAGCATCCTAGGACTATCTGTTGCATCGGTGGATGACCATGCATCTGTAAATGCAAGGAAAGTTTCTGTTTCTCTGACACTGGCATCACTGGAGTGCTGCGAATCAGTTACCAGTAAGGATTGTGAAGATTCCTTTATCACTTTTCTTGTTACTTTTTGACCACATAGACTACCAAAAAGCTCTTCAGGCATTTGAGAGTCCTCTTTGGATTCCTCTGTTTTTTCTCTGTCTGGGGTTGATTTTGGATTAGAAGATGAATGGAAAATATGGCTCATGGCGTGACTGGGCTTCAGTGCTGGCCTTGCATCAGTGATCCCACTACTGTCCTTGACAAGTGAGTCCTTGGACATCTGACTGTCCTCACTCTCTGCCTCGCTCGGCTCACAGTCTTCTTGCTGAAGCTGCTCCGCCAATGCAGTGGCATAAGCTGATGAAAGGGAGTCCACTGAGAAAAGACTGTCACAGTCTGAAGAATCATCAGCCACTTCATCACCATTATTCTCTACCCACTTAGTCAGATCTTTTTGCGTCTTAACCCATCTTCTGGTCTTTTTAGTCAGGGTCTCTGCACTATTCCACCGTCCTTGCTTCGTCTCTTTTAATGAGATGAGCTGGTCTAAACCATCACAAGACACTGTTGATTTAATAAGGGACTTTTGCTTCTTTGGCCCCATGTCTCCTACAACTTTGTCTTTCTTTCCTTCCACAGCAAATTGAGTTTTCATTCTGCTAGCAGACTTGGCACTTTTGCCACCTCGTGGCCCTAAAGGAGGCTTGCGGAAAACCCTTGACAAAGCCATCTTTATTCCAAAGCCAACTGATCGAGAAAGAGCTTTCCGGATCGACTCCAAGCCCTTGTTTCCTTCAAGGGGTGAACTCTTTCTTCCCTTGGGTGATGTTTTTTGAGTACTTGATTGCTTTATTATTGGAAGTGCCTTCTTACGATCTGAATCCACTGTAGTTTTTAGAGATATGTTATGATTCTCGATTGATGGTGCAAGATGGAGCTGCGATGCAAGAACTTTTCTTTCAGTCATTCCTTCAGTTGATATGTTTTCCTTCACTAACATTTTGACGTTCTCAGAGGAGCCTGACCTACTTGAAGTTCCTTCACTACGTCTAGATGGCATGGTGTTAGAGCGGCCTCTAGGTTTGCCTGGTAGATATTCATCAGACACCCATCTTCTAGGAAAGGGAACCTTAGAGAGAGATGATGTTGACTCAGATAATCTGTTCCTCCTAAGAAACTGGCTGTTAAAAGAAAAAAGTGGCTCAAGTTTAGGAGTCTGAATGATTTCAGAATGATTTATCTGCCTACAGTATTATACACATTTTGAAAGAGAGACTCTCTTAACAGAAACACTCTTACTGACCTGAAAATGGGTGTATGTTGAGGGTAAAGTCGAGACAAAAGGTCAACAGAAAAAGAATGCCTTCGCAAGACCACTGAAGTTCCTCTGTGCTTTGAGGGAGACCCAAGATCAGGCGACAGGGGTCCATCAACCCCGAGTGAAAGGGCAGTCTCTAGTCTCTGTAGCTCTTGCTTCACCTCTAGCAGGTGCCGCTTGCGAGCAATTCTTTCCAGCTGGTAGCGCAGTCTTTTGCGACGAAAGCGATTCTCATTCCTTCTAAGTGCATGGTGTTTGAGAAGCTCTTCTTGCACCACTCGTTTCCTATCACCCACAATTAGTGATGGTTGCACCGCTTTGCTGCTGCTCTCATTCTCATTAATGCCAGCCAGTGCAGGCAGAGGATCGACATCTGTCTGCACCCCTGAGTCGAGCGTTCCCTTGGCAGCAAGACGCTGCTTTTCCTGAGAGATCCACTGCTGGACTGTAACATATATGGAAGGCATAGTTTCAATATTAATGCAATCTTAATTCCTAAACTTGTGAACTATCATGAGGGTGTGCTTTTGACAAAGACAGCAAAGCATGTCTGTAAGTAGTCTGGATAAGTTTCTGCTAAACACTGTAAATGTCATTTATAAAATCATTTAGCTGTATTCTTTCTTTCTGTTAAAAATAGCTGCAATAGTGACAAGATCTCTCTCTCCATAACTCCACAACTTATGAAGTATGGTTTTATTAGGCAAGTGGGGATTATCAAATCAAAGAAAAACATACAAATATTTTTAGATTAATGATTCCACTTTTCACTCAAATGAATGCTAAAAATATAATCATTTGTACCCTGCTGTACATTTAGTTTAAATTCATATTTATGAATGAACAAATATTGCAGCCATCAGCCTTGTCTAAAGCTTTTTGCACACAAGCGATTAAGCACACAACTCACTCTCAGAGCGCTGCTTCCGAAGATGGGCCTGCTCTCTCTCCAAGTCTTTCTCAGCTCTTCTCTGTTCCACCAGGATCTCCTCGCGCAGACATTCCACGTAGCGCTGGCGCTCCTCTAGCCTCTGCCAGCCAGCTAACCTGTCACTGTCTTCCTGACTGCCTACATCCTCTGAGCTGAACACACACAGATATAAAGAGATGCCATTTCCGCATCAGACCACAGAAATCTAGAGCAAGTAGACAACTTGCTTCGTCAATGAGCTTTGCGTACACTTTCAGTAACCAAGTAACCTGAAGTCAATCCAGCAAAAACAAGATAATAATGCACTAGAGATCTCATTAGCAGTCCAATATTTCCAGGTACTAGCACAACAAATATAAACTACAGGACAAAATGATTCACCTTGATTTAGGAGCGAGAGAGTTAAGCTCGGGTGAGGTGAAAACAGGTCCGCCTTCAATGATCTGTCAAAAAATAAATAAATAAAATAGAAAAGCAAGATTTGAGATTACAACGAATATAATTTTTGATTGTACTATTTGTATTATGTAATGAGGAATGAAGTAATCTGCTTTATATTTCCTTAGACATGGATGTTAAAGGAATTACATGCAGACAGAGTTCTCATCTTAAAAGCACTTTGTATTATGGTCACACAGACTAATTCAGAATGTGGTATGAGTACATACACGTCTCCTCTCCCTCAGAACTGCTGCCTCTGCAGGGTGGTTAAACCGGAACTTGTGACGTCCTCCTAATGTTATCACTGCACCTAAAACAAGCAGATGACCATTACAACAGTCAAATCCAACTCTCTTTATACACTGAAGTACCAGAAAAACTGGTAGACTATGCAAAATACATAGCAGTGCCACGTATGCACATCATTGGTTGTGTTCACCAGCACGTATATTCAATTCTTTATTTATAAAGAGCTTTTAACAATGGACATTGTCTCAAAGCAGCTTTACAAAAACATGAAATTAGGACATTGCTTATAGCTTTTGGCCCTAACTGTTATCCCTAATGAGCAAAATGAAAGACATCTATGGAAGCTTCTAGAGCTGTTTCCACTGTGAGAATGCCAAGTTTCAACATGGTTCGGAGATATAAGAAAAGTTTGGAATTTCATGTATGAGCATTTCAGGGGTGTAAAGTGACTACAAGAAATCCGGCAAAACCTCAAACATACGACAGCAGTGTGGCCGTAAAAAGACTTGTGAACGTGGTGAATGTGACCAGCGTGGACTGGCAAGAATCATTTCATGCAATAGGCGTGCAACACTGCCTCAGGTAACATTAGAATTCAATTCATGTCTGTGCAATGTTCCCTCAAAGATCCCATATGGGATCAGCCAAGTATTAACTGCTATACCAGTTTTTTCTGGTACTTCATAGTACAAATAGTACAATTTCCATTCACCCCCTGTTGTCTGTCACCCTTAATTACAGCAGTGTGTCTGAACAAGTTCCTGTGTTTTGCATTTACCTTGTGCGAGTCTACAGGGTTCAGCGACATCTCTGCTATTGACCGTGCAGGTTGTGTGTGGAAGGGGTTTGAGGGTAACAACTCCATTCTGGTTTTCAATTTCACAAACTGAAGACTCTGGCATGACATTAAAGAGCAACATTACCACATAAACTGGCCTTTCTTCATAATTTTGTATTATTACAATAAGTAATAGTCTGTGAAGTGATAGTCTACAGAAAAATAAAATACCAAATTACCAATATGGGGTTCTTCCTCATTTGGATCCTGAGGTCCAATTCTGGTGAGTCCTTCCTGCAACACACAGAGGGATGAGAGTTAATAAGTGTGGAATGAAATATTAATCACAGAAGAGCATTGTTAGCTGTGCTCATTAAAAATGCATATCATAGCATGGTTTCCCTTTCAGAAAGGGGTCCAAGTAGGAAACACTGAGAAGGCTAAGAACCCTTAATTATCTAATTCTAACTCTTCACGAACCCTTTATGAACTTGGTACCAAGTACCAAGAGAGTTTAGATTCATTTTAAATGCCTAGGATTTAAGAATTAAAATAATGACCATTAATTTGGAGTTTACAGTACATACTTACCCAGTTCATACATACTTTGGGCGGAAAAACTGTTCTTCTTTAAAGGTTCCTTGGATAATTAAGAGTGCTTAGCTCCCAAAAAGGGCTTTGTTGTAAAACTGTACATTAAGGATTTAAGGTTTCCCAAGAGGGACTTTGACTTTTCACACGGGTTGTTCATTGGCCTTGAAGCTGATGAAACCTAAAAATCCTCTCAAAGCTTCTGAAGTAAAGCTTCAACCAAACTTTACCACAAGCATACACAGAGCATTAGAGGGAAAGAATGAAAGGGAAAATTTGAAGAGGAAAATAAGCTAGTGCAGAGAAGCAGAGCTGCTTTACCTGACTGTGACAGGCATCTCAAAGAATTTTGCAGCAAGAGTAAGAAAGAGTAAGAAAAAAGATGACAAAAGAAGAATCTATACAAAAGAAAAAGTTATTCATTAGAAATGATTACAAGACTGTTTAAATATAGCAGAGTATACAAAAATATGCTAACGTTAGACAGGTGAGCCTGAATTGATGAAACTGAGCACCAATTAATCCATACCCGGAGGTGGTAAATGGTAACTCCTGTACTCAGGACGTCCGGCTCCAGTGAGATGAGGTGAGGTTGGAGAGAATGTATCTGAACTCCTGCTCTGTCCTGGTTAATGTCTACACTGTACTGTTCCAGAAGAGCTTGCTTATCCCACCAACTCTCAGACCAGTCTTTAGTAAGCTGTTCCACCTGAAGGTAAGAGCAAAAATAGGGTCCCAGAGATTATTATAATGCTGATCCTGAAAGAACAAGCAGATGCTTTAATTATCGCATTTAATATTTCGTGTTTAGTCATGTGTACAAACCTTGAGTTCGTTCTGCAGCACTATGTCTGAAATGCTGCTGTCTCTCTCATCACTCAGAGACGGGCTGGGGTTTCTCTGCTGTAGACAGTCAGCAAAAGCAATATCGGCATGAGCCATCACCGTTACTATCTGTGCCAGGAGCATTTTCTAAGAAGTTAATTACCATAGAGAAGCTCGCCAGCATGCCCTTCAGTCGATCGATCTCTTCACGAAGCTCCCTGATCAGCTGCACGCTGGCATCCTGAGAACAAAATAGAACAATCAGAGAACAAAGACGTCTCATTTTTAACATCATCGGTGAATGGGAGCAATCATAGCATGGTAGAAACACTCAATTATGAACACACCTCATTGACTCTTGGCTTGTTTACAATGTTCTTGGCATGAGCAGCATAGCGAAGGGTGCTGAGAGTCTCATTGTAGGTGCTGCATGAAGGCGAGATTGCTGTACAGACAGAAAAAAAGGATGTGATAGGAAATCAGTACTGGCGGAATGGTGTCACCAGCCCAGAGGTGATTATTTTCCGCTAGAAGTCCTGAAATGTTTTATTCCACTTATACTTCAGTAATATGCCAAACATTTAGATTTTGAATCTTTTAATTGTAAGAGCACACACAGAGAAGCATGACCACACACTTGGGGAATAACTGAAACGATTTCAGAAGGGGGATTACACAGAAACCCATGAGATCAAATGTGACCATGTGGTTCCATTTGTATCATTTGGTTGCACTTGTGTGTGCAAAAATTTTTTGCAAAAAAACAATGTGAGAAAAGAAAATGCCCATGGCTGAGAAGCCAAAATAACATTCTTGTTATATCAGGAACAAAAATCATGTCCGCAAACCCCTCTACTACAGGATACTACAGTATCGTTTTGGCAGATTCGGTTTGGTTCAGCCTCAAATCAGGGTACGCCCCTGCGATCTTTGGGAGGAGCAAATCAGACCCCAAATCAGCCCAATTATCCTCTAGTGTGTGGTCAGTTTCAGTTCCTTAACTAAAATCATAAACATACTGAAATAGAGGTGGTTCATATGTATAAATATTTAGGTGTCTTAACTGATGATTCACTCTCTTTCAAGCCACATATTGAAAATCTTGTGAAGAAGTTGAGACTAAAATTGGGTTTTTACTTTTGTTTTTCTTTTAATGTAAAAAGCATCTTGTTGCTGCAACATTTTTATCGGTGTTGGATTATGGAGATCTTTTGTACATGAATGCTGCTGCTCAATGTCTTCAAATGATTGATGTTGTTTATCATGCTTCCTTTAGGTTTATTACTAATTGTAAGTTGTCCACTCACCACTGTGAATTATACTCTCAAACTGGTTGGTCTGCTCTGACCATTCAAAGGGCTTGTCATTGGTACACTTTTATTTCTAAGGCAATATTGGGTCTTCTGCCTTCATACATCTGCACTTTAATTACTCAGAGAAATGCTAAATCCTATTCTCTTCATTCTCAAGATCATTTGTTGCTTTCTGTCCTTTTGCCTGTGCAGATTTAGGTAAAAGGGCTTTTGTCTACTCTGCACCTTATGCATGGAATTTGTTACAGAAGGATTGGAAATGAACTGATTTAATCTCTTTGAACATTTTTTAATCCAAATTGAGAGTTTTTGAGGCCAACTCAACAATAGGCACTTGTTTTTCATAATGTGTTTGTAAAATTTTGTGTTTTATATGTGTAAATATGTAACCATGTTATGTGTTTGCTGCCTTTTGGCCAAGACTCCATTGAAAAAGAGGTTCTTAATCTCAATGGGATATCTGCTGGTAAAATAAAGTTTAAAAAAAAAAAAAAAAAAAAAAAAAAAAACCCATACACTCCCTAACCAGCCTCTCTTTCTTGAAATGAATAAAACAAAAAAAATACAGCTTGTCATGCTACTGAGAAACTGAACAGACCTCTGTCCTGACTGTAAAAATCAGTATTGAGTAAACATCTCCTGAGAGAAAGAGTCATAATATCAAATAATTAAATAATACTTTAATAAATAATTATTAGCTTAGACCATGGCTGCTTCGAGTTCCTGTGTGAATGACCTGTTACTATAGAAACGGTAATGTAATAGAAGTAATACAAACCTGTGATTTGAATTACAGCCGTTATTAAAGAAATGTAACACTCGCTAATCAGATTCAAGAATGCAACAGTGCTCTGGTAGAATCATTTTGAACTAATCATTATTACGCCAAAACAGACTCACTTGCGATCATGATGGTTTTGCAGTTGCCCCCAAGGCTGTCTTTGAGGAGCCAGGTGAGGACAGAGTCTCTGTAGGGGATGAAGCAGTGCCTGCGGCTGCTGCTGGACAGGGAGCTGGACTGACTGCCGACCGTGCTGGCTTCCCCCTCACTCAGCATGCTGTTAATGCTCTGACTGCTACTGCACTTCTGAGAGTTCTGAGCTAGGGGAAGACATGGGGGGAAAAAACCCCAAACCAATTAAAATGATAACAGACAGACGTGTATTAAAAATATTAGTGCTTGAATTTCCCATACCGAGAGCAGCTATGACAATTCCTAGAGTAACTAGAGACTTGTTGATGTTGGCTCCTTCAGTAATCCGATCTCGGCAATAGTTAGGGTCCGCTCTCTCACTGATCAAGACAAGGAGACAAGCAGAAAAACAGTATGAGTGTGAAATAACCAAGAAACTCCACTAGGGGGCGACCTGATTGTAGTCAGAGTTGTGTAAACAACCTAAGAAAATAGATTAAGTCTAGTGGATTAAAAGATCTTTAAACAGCTGTAGAGTAAAAAACACCAACCTGCCAGCCAGGTCCACTAAGTTGATCTTGCTCACTATTTCAGAGGGAAGGTTATTCTCTAGTATTGCCTACAAGTGACAATTTATCACAAACAGCATGTAAGTGCAATTCATATTTCAAGTGAGAGATAACATGCAGAAAGCAGTACAAATATTAGTACAAATATCCAGTAACTGTGATCCCATGTACACTGTGGTTATATTTATTAGCCTGATTGTGTAGAGTGCTCTTATAATGGTGGTGATGGGTTTACTTCTTAAATTCTAACTAAATTTATCATTAACTAATACAGTGATCATGATCACCAGTCACCATCCATTATTGCTCCTCCATTACTGCTATTGTAATTAGTGTACAGTTAAATCTAGCATGGGCTGGGAAATGAGGGCATCACTTCACAATCTGTAAAAACCCCTGCTGCTGTGTGATGGAAATGGAAACAGGTAATCAAATCAGGCTACCATGCAACATAACAGCCACTGGCATCATTTATATTGTCACACAAAGTCTTACTGGTCACAAAACGAACCCTTTTATAACAGGATTTGACAAACTTGAAACAAAGGACAACAGTGATAAAAAGATATGAGATTAAGTGTATACCTGTGTGTACTGGATGCTGAAAATGGCATGTGATCGGCTGCTAGCATCATGAACATGTGTGGCAGCAGTGGTGCGGTTAGTGATGCCCTCTTCCAGCAGATCTGCCGCCTGCTTGTAGTCCTCCACCACATGCTGAGTAAGGCCTGGAACGGATACAAAAACATCTCAATCCTTCCTTTTTTTATTCACAAGTCAACTTCATTCTACTTGCAACACAGTCCCCCCGCTAATGAGAAACACTTGAGGAATTTGTGCAGTGCTTTAACTGAGTACTTTCAGCTAAAGTCCTATTAGGACAGGATTATTTTTTCTGGTGAAAGGAAGGCGAAGAAGAAGATGAAGACAAGGAAGGCAAAGAAGAAGAAGAAGAACAAGAAGAAGAAGAAGACGAGGAAGGCAAAGAAGAAGAAGAAGAAGAAGAAGACGAGGAAGGCAAAGAAGAAGAAGAAGAAGAAGAAGAAGAAGAAGACAAGGAAGGCAAAGAAGAAGACAAAGATGATGATGAAGAAGATGAAGAAGAAGAAGACAAATAAGATGAAAACAAAGAAGAAGTCTCACAAGCCACTAGCTCTAAACAAATTGTTATAATTAAGGGTAAAAAAATCAGTTTATATTAATATATACAGGGGTTAGACAATGAAACTGAAACTAATTTTAGACCACAATAATTTATTAGTATGGTGTAGGGCCTCCTTTTGTGGCCAATACAGCGTTAATTCGTCTTGGGAATGACATATACAAGTCCTGCACAGTGGTCAGAGGGATTTTAAGCCATTCTTCTTGCAGGATAG